>JAJSPL020000098.1:0-21823 GCA_021272945.2 Cytospora paraplurivora | reverse complement strand
GCTTATGTCCGGAAACCCTATCCTGACCTCCATCTTAGCTCTCGCCTTCCGGATGTGCGTCTTTGAGAGGCGCTTCAAGGACATTATCAAGGCCGAGAGAGAGCTGGAGATGATACTCATCGGCGCAGTAGTTGGTATGGCCAGTGCAATGTTTGATCAGTCCGTCATGTCTATATTCCGATCCAAAGACAAGTCCTAGTCCAGGTCTCGCATGAGCATGGTGGCAAGGATGGACGAATGAGGCCAGCATATCTTGGCCGGGCTCGGGACAAGGCTGGCAACTTCTCCCGAGACGACGTCCAATACGAGTTCACCAGTTCTATCTAGTGGTGAGGCCTCGAAAAAAAAAGGAGGAAAAAAAAAGAAGAAAAAAAGAAAAAAAGGGATCTCAGGTTGACTTGGAGACTGGTAAAGGCCATTCCCTCGCTCGCTCGCTCGAACCTTACACCCCTTCGATGCCGATGAGTCCCAGGGGGCGGAGTATCAGGTTCCTGGAGCCAGTTCAGGAAGGGTAAGCCAGCCAACCAACCGGACTTGGTGTATTCGATAACTCCGCACATTGCTCACCAACGAGGCGGCCTCCAGATCAGTCAGATGACTGTTGACGGCCAATGTAGGCTCGCGACTCAGGAGCCGGGATTCAACATCAACTCTTTCCTCCGGCATAACAAGGCCAATATTGGGCGCAACGGCCAGTTCCACGGCCTCACTGCCCAAGGACGAGAGTACCTAGGAGGTGTCGAGCACCGTGCGATCAAACTTCTCATCGCAAGGGTAATCAACTGTTACGTCCTCTGGCAGCTTCTCGGCGCCATCGCCTGGTGAGACTAACTCACTGCCAACGACCCTTCTGTTACTGGGGCAAATTCCTTAAAACTCATGATGGACCGGCACCTTCTCAGCCATAACAGCCCTCAATAATGGTCGCTTGACTCTTCTGGACACTGGCATAGCAGCCTTTCAATCCGCCTACTTTCTGCTGATAATGCCGGTATTCCTCGTGTTGGCGGATAGTGTAGCAATCCCCATCTTCCTCAGGCTGATGCTCTGGACCATGGCTCAGGTGCCAAAGTATGGGACCCAGGAGGAAGGCTATTGCATTTTCAATAAGATCGTCACTTTTATTCTAAAGTATCCACGTCGACTATACACTTGCTGTTTCCTTCGAAACGACATGGCATCTGGTAGCCATGCTTGTCGGGCTCGTTGCAGCAGACTGGGCCGCATTAATCGTACACAGCATCGTTCTGGTCTTGACAGCCTACCTGTCGGGCAGCGAGTGCTTGACGTTCTGTTCCACGTGGTCTTAGGTTTTACGATCCCTGTGCTAATGTTGGAAAATAGCGACACCTGAAGCAGCCAACTGGTTAGGTGGCTTCAGAATCATACCACCCTCGTCCGTTCACTTCGATATGGAAATCTTCTGGATGGCTATCATGTATTACCTCAAGACTACCCGGGCACCATCACCATACGCAACTCGAACGTGTACGAGGAGCGTTCAACTGGTATCTACGCGGGAGATGACACGCTTGATGGTGTCGATGAGAAGAAGGCGCCTGAGGAGGCGGGGAGACCAATACTGCTGCCCAGACCTCGCTATCCGTGCCACCAAGGCGTGATGACTTGCTATCCTCACCGACCTCAGTTTCCTCACACGACTTGAACCTGTACACCCGCTAAGGAACTCGCCGCCGTAGGCCGGTGCAGTACAGCCTTCGTAGGCAGACGGATTCAGAGACACATAATGTGGTTCCAAGGCGCTGGAGTCAAGGTACCACGGCTGTCAGGCCGACTGCAATCCATGGATGAGGCTTATCAAGGAGCACACTCTTCACTATCCTTCCAACAGTGTCCTCGTCAACCCCACAGAGGTAGTCCTTAGCAACATTGACGTCCATATCCACCAGACATGAAGGTGAAGCTGATCTTGTCTCTCAACATGTACGAAGCCAGCTCTCACACGACTTGCGGTGGATTGCTCTCGCGATCTTTGCGATCTCTGCCATCGAGAGGAAGCACAACATCGTCGACCCTAACACATACAGCATAGTTAACACGATATTCGAGGTTGTCAGCACGTCACGGACACTGGCCTATCTTTAGGGCTCTCCAACCAAGCGTACAGTTTTAGTGGAGGGTTTTATATAGGGATCAAAGCCGTCATGGCTTTAGCGATGCTTCGAGGGAGAGATCGTGGGTTGCCGTGGCGCTGGATCGTGCTGTGAGACTGCCTACATAGTAATCATATAGCTTGTTACAGGTAAGTCGAACCCCCTAGATCTAGCCTACCCCCCCTTCTAGCCTACCCTTCCTACGCAATGACTACTACAACTACTACTTCGTTACTCCTTTATTTCTTAATAATTATTCAACTTCAATATATGAAATTATACTCGAAAGATCATTAGATTCTAATGATTCCGATAGTATAGGGCTTTAGCCCCTAGCCCTTAATTATAACTTATAGATATCTCTGATTGAAGCGAACTTAGAGTTTAGAGTAGTATCTACTTTCTTTCGCTTTAACTACCTAGTTACTTTGATTTAGCCTTCTAACTATTCAACCTTCTTTTATAGGTATACTAGCTATATATCCCTCTTATTATATACCTTTTAGACCTTCTGAAATAAGAGCTTCTATATAGAATTCCCCTTAACCTAATAGCTGAATTAGCTTAGCTGAACTTATAGATTATAAATCTTTTTAGGAATAATCTATTTGACTTTATCTTATCTATAAAGCTATTTAAGAGCTAACCTAAGCCTTAAAGGTCCTTAGAATAGTATTAATAATAGTATTTAAAGTTGATTCCCTTTATAACTATTATTTTCGATGAAAAAGAAGCTTATTAATAGCTTTAATACCTTTACTAGCTATAGTCTACTAGCCTTCTAGTTACTCTTAATATTTAAGACTATTAGACTCTCCTTATATACCTTCTTAAAGTAGATAAGGAAGTTTCTCTTCCCTATAATTAATAATTTATTATAGTAAAGAAGATTCCTAAGTACTTTCCTATAAGCCTATTTAAATAGGGAAAATACTATAAGATCTAGAGGTTAAAGGATATAAGATATATAAGTAGGAAGAAAAAGAAGGTAGATATTATAATAATAATAAAGCTATATAAACTCATTAGTTATATAGCTTCTATAGTTATCTAGGATAAGGAGATAAGCTTTAGAAGAGTTCCTAGGTTAAGTCTTAGAAATAAAGACTTTCTCTAGTTATTTAATAGCTATATTATTTATAGTCTATTTCTTCTTTATAGCTATAAATAGCTAGCTCTTGAATTCCTTTTAGAATCTTATCTCTTCTAGAAACTATTATTATTAAATAGCCTAGCCCTTGAAGATAATAAAGGGAAGAATATAAGCTCCTATAGCTAAGATAGTCTTAATAAAAGAGATCTATACTTATAAATTAAGCGTTTTCTTCTAAATTACTCTAGCTTTTAAGCTTCTTAGAATAAAGCTATTTAAGCTCTAGTCTTCTATAATCCTTACCTTATCTATATTATAATAATTCTTAGGTTTAATAGTAAGGATATAAGAGAGGAGGAAGTAATTAAACTAGGGCTTAATTATAGCTATATAAGCGCTATTAACTCTTACTATTTCAAGCTATTATCCTCTTTAAGTTCGAATTAAAGGGTTCTTATCAAGAAATCTATTGATCTATTTCTTCCTTAAGGGCTAGGGGTTACCTTAAATAGTAAAGACTTAATAAGCTAATTCCCTTACTTATGAATAAGTAGGAGGAACGCCTAAGTTACTCTAAGCTACTACCTAGTATATAAGGTGATCTTCCTAGTCTAGTAATAGCCTCTAAAGGTCTTTAGTAGTAAGGCGATAAGGTTGAATACTAGAAAGGCGATACTAGAGGGTCCCCCTTAGAACGCTGAATTCGAGTATAGCCTACCTTAAAGACTAGCTATTTGTGACTACCTCAAGGGCGTTAATAAGGTCATCTTCGATATATAAAGGCATTATAAGGTAATTGAATAAGGTTTAAAATTTGAAGAAATTCAGCTAGGAATTAGTTGATATATTTATAAGTGAAGGTAGGTAGTATAACTTAGGGTAGCGGTGAGGAAGGGTAGGCTAGAAGGGGGGGTAGGCTAGATCTAGGGGGTTCGACTTATATTCCCTGATATATTTATCACGAACGCGCAACTTGTAATGCACCAATGAGGCATATTCCCTGACAGACAAGGCCGTGGGTGCTAAGAAAATTTGAGGGCTATAAATGTAATTATGTATCCTCATTTTTTTATTGTTCTTGTAGACACGGTACAAATGGAGGCCTCGAGGGCTAAAGGGATTGAATGGACTGAATGAGACTGATTTCACCTTGATAGACCACCTGCGTGCTACAATGGCCCCTAGCTGAAGCCTGAAGTAGAGTAAACAGAGCTCCTTCACACTTAAGACCTCAAGTGGGCCCAGTTGTTCTGTGGTTCTAACTACTCAAGTACTTGAGCAACTATCTGGGATACTTTCAGCATTTTCTCTCCGCTGCGCTCTCTTCTTCTGGCCAACCACGAACGCGGACTTCACAGAAAGCTAACCTTGACGAGAATGAATGGTCTGTTGCCCATAAATTGCCGTCATATATCAAATGATCGAGTTTATCCTTCATCGCGCGTTTGACCGACTGAAATTTACCTCGCCGCAACGACAAGACCGCACCTACTCGACTGCACATTCTATGTATACACCTACATACCCTAGGGTACCTACCAAGCCATCATCCCGAGTAAGATCTCAAACGGGCTCAGCCAAGTCTCAAGAAATCAAAATGGCGATCTTCAACGTGATATTAATCCTCATTATCCACGCCATCGCGTACGTCGCGCTACAAGCCGGCCCTACGCGTTCCCTCAAGCGCACACGCAACTTGAAGCAGACCGACCGAGCTACTAGCGACGCCGCCTTCGACTCTATTTCTGAGCGTATCACAAATAATGAGGAGACGAGCTCTGCCGACATCAAGAAATGTCACCCTAGTTTCGACAGCTTCGGAAAGCGCTACTTCAAGAGACCCCTCGAGCGCTGTCACGAATCTCCACATGTGTGGGACGAAGCCGAAGAATACGACCAAGCATCGCCAACAGCTGCCGAGATCTGGACCATACCCTCACATATTTCCAAGGTTAAGAGTGCACGGATACTGTGGTACCTCAAAGAGTTCGTACCAGCCCATCTAGATATCGACTCCGGCACTGTGGAAGGTCGGAAGAAGCTGAAGGCAATCGCCTTGGAGGAAGAGAAGGGACGGAAGTCAACCCCAGCCAGAATACCCTCGAAGAGAGTACCAGAGCATGTTCCCGTGCCAATCTTGATGGATGGTCATCTATCGCCCACCGAGACGACAGCAGACTAGAGGGATGTGTCGTCCAAGTTGGATGAGTCGATGACACATACACATGATGCTACTACACAGGAAAAGAAGGACATCCAGCATCAAGCTATCAAATCTGAGAACAACCCAGTGGTAGAGAGAACACGCAATATCAGCATAGTGGAGGCTAATCCAGTGCAAGATTGTCGAGTGGAGGATGGTCCGATGCAAGCTGGTTATAGCTCACACGACGAGCACCCTATACAGATGAGCCCACCAGCGTGTCTCACCCCAGAGACTGCCGGGTATAAAGGCTTGCTACAACAAACGAACAAAGTTCCGGAGAGAACACTTGAGATAATACTTCACGATGATAGCCCAGTGGGAGCGAGCCTCTCCGCTAGTCTTGAGGAGCCGCCTACTGCCCGCCATCCCAGTCCAGTCCTCGACCCCCCCTTCACC
This sequence comes from Cytospora paraplurivora, assembly GCA_021272945.2. NCBI lineage: Eukaryota > Fungi > Ascomycota > Sordariomycetes > Diaporthales > Cytosporaceae > Cytospora > Cytospora paraplurivora. The sequence goes on along the minus strand of JAJSPL020000098.1, from coordinate 16,014 downwards.
ACCACCCTCCAAAATGTGGCCGAGATACCCTCTTCCGTTCTCAGGAACCACCCAGAACTGGTCGAGAATACCGATATCCCCCAATATCCTCCTGAAGACATCGACATCGAGCCGACGAGTGCAGTGATCATCCCGATACAGGAAGAGGAGACCACCGCACAGGACATCATATTAGATGATATGGTCATTGGAACAACCAATACGCAGGAAGTAGTCATGACTGAGGTCGTTCCAGAGGATATAGTCATGGGAGAGGCTATCTCGGTCGACACCTCAAACCAAGAAATGATCACTGAGGATATGGCCACAGAGGAAACGGTCACAACGGAGATTACAAAGCTACAGATATTCCCTGAGGATGTGCTCATGCAGGAGTCTATTACAGAAGAGGCTCTCCGCCAAGAAATGGGGCCTGATGACATGATTACGGACGAGGTGTTAACCTGTTCCTCTGAGGACGTGGAGGTTGAGCAGGGTGATCGGAGCATACCCCCTGCGACGGAGATGGAGGTCGAGCAGAACAATGAGAATGCGACGAAGAGGGAGACTCCCCTCGCTGTATGGTATGCCAATCAACCCCAGTGCAGGGGGTTAAAGCGATCGATTGTGCCCGACCACTACGGCGAGGAGCACGAGAGACATGGCGGGAATCACAGCCAACGGGCTGTCTACCCCAGAGACGCTAGTTTCGAAAGATTCAGAGCCGAAGTCCGCTTGTTCCCTCCTATTCGATTGCAGCTCATGCTCAGTAGCTACGTGGCGGGTCGCCTCCAGGAGGCTGACGGCATGTTAGCAAATGTAGAGCGTCACTACCTGGAGCGCGTCATCCGAACGCCAGAACAGAGTGACCGTGAAAACAGTTTCGACGCCCACTGGCGCAAATATGCGGCCTCGCGACCTCATGGCCAGCGCGAGCCTCCTTTCACTCTCGAAGAAGCCGTCGACCTCGTCACCAACTGCATTGCGGCCTCGCTACCCCACAGCGGCTGGGTTGTGCGTCGTGCGGAGCAGGATTTCCGCGACGAGCTCCAGAGGGAAGTCAAGCATCGTCACGAGGAATTGAAGAGAATGTCGTGGTCGTCATCCTGGGTCTGCCCCCGCCGCAGTCCACCACATCTCGCAAAAGATCCGATGGGGAAGGTACAAAAGTTCTCGCGAGACTACACCCGGCTGTTCCTGTATGACACCTTGGACGAGGAGAATCTGCGCTCCTACTATCTCAGGGAGGGTGGCGAGACAGATACCAAGCACTGGATCGACGGCGTCAAGCGGCGCAGCGATTTTATCAGCATCCGGGACCCACAGACTCCCTGGTGCATCCGACGTGAGCATAACTTTCAGTTGCTCGCGAAGTGGGACTATGCCGAGATGAAGGACTGCAGAGCCTTCATTCATTTTACAAACTTGTGGTTCGGAGAGGCCATTGCTGTTGGTTCGCGTTCCGAGTCTTTCAACTTGTTTCGCCGCTTCGACAAGGATAGGTGCGAATGGCTGAGGCAATACGCGGGGACTTTTCCCGAGCAAGGGCCGTCAGATCAATAGGAAGTAGGTCATGGGGAGAAGAGGCGGAGAGGGAGAGGAGCGTGTGGACGTGTGAAGGGTTTGGGATGGGGCAAGTGAAATGGGTAGGGGCATTCTCAAGGTGGAACTGAGAGTTCTGAGGGCAGAAGTAAATCAAAGACATCGAAGGGTTCCAAAGCTGTGCAAATGCTGCACTCTTGGAATGGCGCATCTCGCCGCCCAGCACGCTACTATCTACATATGTACCACTCATACCGAGGAGAAGAATCCTCTCTATTCTCTGCCTTTCGGCTCTTGTTGCCTCGTGTTCATGGCCTACCGGCACTCAGTCCTTCCTATCAATTATTCACCGGATCACTTTATTCTGTCGGATGTCACCTGGGCACCGTCCACGGCCTGGTATCCTTGATCCTGACTGCACCGTCAAAAAGACATCCTTTGCCGGTGAAGTTAACTTCTCCACAGATCAGGCAGTATCCTTTGGGATTGGGCACAATCTCGACAGAGTTCAGCTATGTCGGATCAGGTTCATCATCACTTTAATCAAATCACGTGATCGGAATGCCAGCAAAATGAGTGGGAAAAACTGCGAAGTTATGTGACGCAGCGGCTCTATATTCACTGCTGCGAAGGAATAGCAGTGGTCAGCTTCTTCTGTCCGTCAACTGGTGTTGGTGTAAATATATGTAAGACATCATCTGTCCGAAGCTGGCTGCCGGGAGTGGGAAGGAGACCGTATAAACTTGTCGATAGCACTTCTGCCGATGCCTCCTACATTGAGACAATTACATATGTCATTCTATCCTCATCTTGAGATGAATTGCGTGTTGTTATTTTCTAATGCCCTGTCCTTAGGCGGAACTGTATACCGGAGTCCACGCTGCTATTCTAAGATCATATAACATGTATACGTGACTGAGAAGCTGGCATTGCTATACAAAATCGAGTACGTTAAAAGGGGAGTATATACATTATCTATAGGCCTGTATACCCTAGTGATTACTATGTACTAAAAAGAGAAGAGACGAGTTTCATACACTCGCGAACAAACGCCATTTGCTTGCCAGCCCTCTACTGGTAGCCATCAAAGCCGCACCCGTTATCAAACAGGCACCACTCCACGCCCAACCCGCGGAGAAACCATGCTTTGTTATCAGAACCCCACCAGCTGGAGCGCCAATTAACAGTCCAATGCTAGTGACCGTCGAGGCCATCCCGACCCTGGTAGCAATCAGATGTTTGTTCGCGGTAAGCCGCGCGTAGATGGGGGCCTGTAGCGTGAAAAAGATACCGACAAAGAACCCGTAGATGAGTGACATGATTATAAGCCGGCAAAATTGGGTCCAGCGTTCCAGCAGAACACAATAATGGCAAGGGAGGTGACACCCACGGTCTCCATGTTGAGGGGGCCAAGTCGATTTGTGACGGCGGGCACGTTGGGAAGGATCCGGCCAAAGACGGAGGCGCCGTTCATGATTGCGACAAGAAATGACGCTACTTTCGAGTTTGTTATGTGTTCTTGGGTGGCATAAGCCGCAATGTGAAGGAAGGTGGTGTATAAGCCGAGGAAGGTGAAAACGCAACCGAGGACGAACAGGACATATGGTACGTCTGTGAAGGCGGTGCGATCGAGGAAACTTCTCTTCGGCCGCGGGCCGGCCGGCGTTCGCAACACAATGTTCGAAATACCCAAGGTAATGAGGATGATGAGAGCCACGCACAAGCATGTCCACTTGAAGCCGACTTCCGGAATAAGGCAGCGGACCATTATGGGGTATATGACTCTGAGTTGGCACGCTTAGTGAATGTCGCATACATACAGTGAACATCACGCTTTATCTGGGGGAGGGGGACTCACCCTCCGAAACCTCCCGCGCTGACAACAATGCCGTTTGCGATGGGCATCTTGGTGGTGAACCATGCCGGAGGAATAGCAAGAGCGGGAACAGCTAGGCAACCCATACCGATCCCCACACATAAGCCCTGGGACAATAGGAGCTCCCAGTAACTCTTGGAGAAGGCCTGTGTGATAGTCCCCAACAGGATCATGAGCGTCCCGAATCTCAGAAGATGGGGAAAATAGCCTTTGTCGAATATTGGCCCAGCGATGAAGCCCAAAAAGACCATCATGAACGCCTGCACCGAGCCGATGGTGGAGAGCTCGAAGGAACCGCCCTTGCGCAGATACGAGTCCTCGTAGTGCCTCTCGTAGGTGCCATAGCTTGACACGATACCTGACCACAGTACACTAAGTCAGCGGCTTCCATCTGTGTTGGAACTGGAACGGAATAGTAAACTCACCCCAAGTGTTGAAGTACAGGAAAAATGCCCCTAAAATCTGTAACCACGCCTTCAGCCCGCCGTTCGGCGGACCTTGCGGCTCTAGCTTGATGTTCGCAGACGAGTCTGACGAAAGCACTCCCTCCGGTCTGTTATCCGCGACGTCATCTTTTTCTTCCATCATCCTCCGAACCCACAGCCTCTGTCTGTATATCTGGTATGTATGTATGTAGGTATGTATATACGTATATATCTAGTTGAGCTTTCAACAGTCGGGCCCTGGGACCGCATACTCGGGAGTGGGGCCATCTTTTCCCAGATCCAAGCGAACACTGCTGTCCGGTGCCCTGGTTATATATGACCTAATGACCCGAACGACAGAGCTTCATGGCTGGGCCAAGACCCGGGCATGCCCATTCCGCAAAACCGGGCCCACTTCGAGTCAGGCCCTGGAACGGTGAAGAGCATTTAGTGTTATAAGCGAGCTGGCAGCCGCAGGGTGGCCATTTGTAGTTAGGTAAAATTTACACCTGTCAACTTTTATCTGCTGTAATCCTGCGCCTTACGGCCAGGCCAGTACGGAGGGTCTACCGTACCACAACATTGAAGGCTCTGCCAACACATGTGCAGGACACCACCAACAAGACTAGCTCAAGACTTCGGTTTCTCGGCGTTTGAGACTTTGTCTGCTCTTTGGCAGGTCCAGACTTCGGTGGCCGTAGGAGCTGCTTGTACTGGTAAAGCCTGTAAAGGTCTCAGCCTCCCGCGTGATTGCATTGTGTTCAAAGCATATTCCTTCAGCTACAGATCCACTCACTGGGAGGGATTTTTTCCCTCACGGTCGGGACTCGGGGGTTCGGAAAACTGGAGACATGAGCCTGGGATCCCGGAAGAATTTTTCTAAAGTCCCCTTACTCGCGGTCGATATCGACAACAAGATCGTGGGCGGTACGGTACATACAGGTGTGGACGGTACAACCCGGCGGATTTGCGACGCTGGTAGTGTAGTTGTGAATACTGGAGTCTTATCAAAGTTAATACACATACTCCGGTTCCCTTACCATCCCATGTTTTCCGTAGAGGAACAACCCCTGAACGGCCTTCGTTGTCCCGTCCCCACCCCCTTTCGGCCCGCCGCCCTACCTACTTATGTATGTATATCTTCAGCAGCTAATCGCACAGCTACCACGAGTGTTCATCATAATGATCAAGTGCTACTAAAGCGGTCGGCGTTTTACTTGAGCTATGTGTGGTATTGGAACCCCATATAGACGTCTAGTTTTAAGAAAGAAAAGTAATCCTAGGAAAGCAGAGAAACAATACTCGAATGGCCATCATATAGCTTGACCTGGAAATCGAATAAGCGCATGTTATAATTCGATGGCGCTGTCTAAGCAACCCGAGGGTCTGTTTTGTATGTGTGTTGCTCAATTTCTTGAAGTGAGAAGCCTTGGGAGCCCTGGAGCTCAGAGGATTATTTATAGCTAGGTTTTTTTCTTCCTTGGGGGGCGGGGGGCTACAGCAGGACCCTTATAACCCTAACCCCCTACTCTGCCACAACAGTGTGCTTCGAGCAGTTTTGCTTCTTATTAGAAGCAGGGCCCATATCCAACTTAAATGATAGCTATGTCCCCGATATCTTAGTTTCAATGACGTTGCAATAGGGAGACGCTTGGGAAGGGGGTCAGGGTTGATATAAGCCAAGAGCGACTGTCTGCCAGGGCAGGTAACCTCGGAAGTTCAATCTTCTTCATCGTTCCAGGGTGCAATGATCACTATCAACAACCTTCCAGGTTGGAAGTAGATAACTTGCATTGGTAGTTTTCTGCTACGACCGCCTGTAGGACTGCTTCTTCCGTTTCCTTGTGATAGTATGTTCCCTCTCAGATCCTTTGGAATACCCATACAGCAGTCCCGAAACCATTGTACATCTGGTAGGTTCCAAGGTTCCTTAAGTCCTGAAATGGTGACCAACACCTAAAGTATAATCTGAACCTGTATAATTACCTGGAGCACCACCTCCACATTCTGATCTTTATACGTTATCGCGCTTCTGAAGTCGGGTCGCCTTCTCCTCTTCCTCCTCAGTGACGTCCTCGATGCTGATTATCCTTGTGCTTGGAGTGGCCATCCGCTCCATTGCAGAGCTGTTGCCAGCACCGCTGCCGTTGGCGAGCATCTCCCTGCCATTGTGGTCATACAGTCTTGTCTCCGTAAGGGGCGCTTCGCCGAGCCTCTGTTTTGTCGTGCGAACACCGGAGCCCTGTGGGGTCGAGTACGATTGTCGCTGGTAGGCATACCCTTTGGCCTGACCGTTGACGGTGCCTGTCGAGACAAACGTCGCGGAGCTTGAGAAAGAGAAGCTGAAGGGCATCTTGCCTGGTTATGGGTCGTCTAGGAATAACGGACTTGGAAGGATACCCGGTTTAGAGGTGCTGTAAGTGTCTTCGACTGGTATCATATGCTTTGTGAGATACCTACATACTTATACACATGAACGTCAAGTACATAGGTACCTAGGTAGGTTGGTGGGAATGGACTTAGAACTTGCAAACAGGTGTGGTGAGGGGAAAGGTCAACTTATACGCAATCACCTACTATGTAGTATATATACGCGGGGGTCACAGATGTAACCTCATGACCAATCAATTGCTTTGCGTATATGCCCAGGTGTTTTATATAATTTACGACATATACATACCTAATCAATCTAGGTCTAGAGTGCATATATACTTCTAATGGTAACCTTGGAAGGCAGGTGACTACATATAAGTAGTATTCAGCATATGATTGTGACGTCATATGTGCACCATGCAAGACTTATCAACACCCTCCCAACCAACCACTTCCCTTCCCAGCCTCCTACCTCCGACAATCTATATGTATATATATTATATATATATATCCATGTCCGATAGGTTTGAAACGTTTCGAGAATAAATTGCCCTGCTGCCCTGTGCCAGGCTGCAAGCCCTAGGTATGACATGAAGCGGGTTGAGTGCGAGCCACCATCTTAGCCCAGAGTAGGGAAGGAGGGCATCGACATCTGAGCCATCAGAGTACCTGTAGACTATATGTACTAAGTACCTAGGACCTAAGTACCTAGGTAGGTACCTAGGTAGACCGTTACTGAAGCCTACCTAGATAGTGGCGGCTCGGCTCACCTATACACACCGCACGCCTGATACCTGGAAATACTGATTACGCTTTGTGGAGGATGCCGAACAACGGCTTTATCAAGACTTGACTTGGGCAGGTTTGTCCTGGGATGAAGGCCCCGACAAGGGAGGGCTTTCGGTTCTTATAAACAGTCTGCGCGCCTGGATCTGTACAGACAGCATGCATCTATGCTCATGGATAGTGACCATGCTTTTCGATGTTTCTGCTCCAAGGAGGACCTCGAATTCAACCTGAGGCAGGCTACCTCCAGCGGGGCAACTGCTCATTACCCGGGAACATGCACTGGGATCTCGAGATCAGAGTCTGATAGGCGTGCGGCGAACGGTGAACCACACATTATTCGGTTCAAGTCATCTGAGACGCCTGTCTCTGCGCCTGACCTTGTGTATGGTGCCTACAAGAAAGCCGAGCGCGAGGACAACTTCATCATTATGAAGAGCGACGGCTTTCCAACCTACCATTTCGCGAATGTTGTGGATGATCACTTCATGAAGATCACTCATGTGATACGGGGCGCGGAATGGCTCATCTCAACACCAAAGCATGTCGAGCTCTACAATGCCTTTGGCTGGCAGCCTCCAAACTTTGCCCATGTTGGCTTGCTTGTGGACCACCAGCGGCAGAAGCTGAGTAAGAGAGATATCGACAATATAGGCATATCAGTCTTTCGCGACACGAACATACTACCGGAGGCTCTGCTGAACTTCTCGGTCTTGCTGGGCTGGGACCCTGGCCTCCAGAACAAACCGCACCTCGACAAGAGAGGACGAATGACCTTGGACGAAATGAAGCAGAATGTAAGTCGAGATGCCACTGTTCACGTCGTTGTTGTGGTGCTAACAAGTATAGTTCTCCCTGAAATTCACTCGGGGGGATATTGTGGTTGATTTGGTCAAGCTCAAGTATTTTCAAAATCGATTTATACGGGACCTCATTTCTGGTGCAGTGGCAGATCCGGTTGCCCTAAGCAAGCGTATTCTCAAGCCCATACAGGACGAGCTGCTGCGGCTTGATGAGAAGCTGACGGAAGAGGAATATGAAGACTCGGTGGCAGCCCTGGATCAACTCAACTCAATCAGTCATCTTACTCTGCGTAGGGCGCACGACCGTGGGGAGGAGTACATACATGAGGTCCTGAAAGCTTGGAAAGGTCCTATCGACGACCATTCCCAATTCGTACGCGATAACCTGTATGCTTTCTGGGCGCCGTCCAGAGCTGCATACAGAGAAAGCTTCCCCGAATTTCAGGATGGCATGCGTCGCATAAAGCTCACCAAACAGTTGAAAGCCATCGAGAACACCGACATCTCGAGGGTGCTCAAATATTTCAGGGACCGCCTTGAGGAAATCCCAGAGGAGGGGTGGGAACCTGAAGCTGTCGGAAACAGGACGAAAGAGCTTGCCGATGCGGTCGAATACTACGATACCAAGAAGGATCAACTCATGGATCACGGTGCTGGCTGGAAGTTCCTTAGATGGGCCCTCTTCAATGGCATGTCCGGGCAGTCCGTGGTACCCATGATGCTGCTTCTGGGGCGTGAAGAGACATTCAGGCGTCTGCGAGAAGCGCGCAAGATTGCCGTCAAGGGTGAAGAGCAAGCTGCCGCTGCGGCGAAGGCGAAGGAAATTGAGCTCGAGAGGTCGAGGGTGCGCATCGCATACCTGGGTAACCCCCTGGCAGAAGATCCCGACAAGGCCCAAGAAGTCGAGGCCAAGGAGCCTCGGAACGTCAAGGTAGCTATAACGAATGACGAACATAAGAAGATACCGAGCAAGACTGAGCATTTTCTCAGGCCGATGCATGATGACCGACAGCAGTACGGCCCCTTTGTGTCACGACCACCGATTCGAAAGTATCACCTAGATGAGGAGCCGCCTGTCCAATTCCTCGAACCGAAGGAGCATGAAACAGGCTTCCGCCACCTTGTCGTCAACAATATACCTGACTCATCCTATGCTCCGCCCCTCTGGCAGGTTATCGAGAGGCGAAAGCGAGCAGCGCTGGATAGACTGGAGTACGAGAGCCGAGCATCTTCCTGTTTGCCTGGTGAAGGGGATACCCGACGTGAAAGCCCGCCGCACTCGAGACCAAACGGCCGAAATTCATCCAGCTCGCCCCTTGGGCGGCCTCGCCCATTCCTGAAACCAGTGCACCCAGAGAACGGAATGGGGTCAGAGGAGACCATGGCCCGCGCAATCCCCCGCGGTCCTTTCATTCTTGGGGAACCTATCGTGGATGTCAAAGCGCATGTTCAGAGACTCGAGGCTCAGAACGAAGAGAAGAGGATCAAGGCTGATAAGAAGCTGAGGAGAGATCGTCTCAAGCTGATGAGACCGGATCTCCGCCTCCCTGCTTCTAGCGGCATACCCCGAACTGTGCTCGAGTCTGGCCTGGGGCCTCTTTACGCTGGGGAAGTCGTATATAACCCCTTGAGAGCCCAGCCACAAATTGCAGCGGCACATGCCGAAGCTCTGGAAAATGAGCGGCAGGTCCGAAAGGAACTGGAGAAGGAAGAAAACATCACCATGGCCGATGCCGAGAAGCAACTGCAACGGTCATGGGTCGAGCGTCGTGATCAATAAGGGGGCAAAGTAGAATGCCTAAAGTCATATTCCTGGTCTAGCGGCCTTCTTTTTGCCACTTGCAAATAGAGCCTGGCATGTATCATTATTGTACATCATGAGAAGAATAGAAGTTCGCTCCAAAGCCAACGGTTGATTGTCCGTCTTTTAACGCCGCCTATGCATGCAGTCCATCCACATCCTATTCCCCCTCCTCACGAACTGGGTGTAAAGTCGTCATCTCATGAAATTCTCGTCAAATGGTGTTGCTGCATGCGAGCACTGTATCACCTGCGCTGTATCCTTCTCCCATCAGGACCAACCCTGGGATAGCCAGCCGGCTCGGTTCGTTCAGTCCTCGCCGCCCAGGCCGTTGAAGAGTTTTGCCTTGACCTGTACCGCCATCAGACCGGTCCTCTCCTTGGTGGCGATCTGCCTGCCATCCCGAGCGAGCTTATCGACCTCGTGATCTAGGGCGTTGCCGCCCTGGGTGCCCAGCACGATGGAGCCCCCGATCTGACCGCCGGACCTGCTCTTACGCTGCATCTCGCCGGTCAGCTGCTTGACCTTGGAGCCCAGGTCGACCATCAGCTTGCTCCCGTAGTCGCGGTTCGTCACCAGCGGGTTCGCCGACAGCGTCTGGACCCAGTACTTGTTCCACAGCAGGTCCAGCAGGTGGGCCTCCAGGGTGCTCTTGAAGGTCTCGACCTCGAGGCTGTAGTACCGGCTCGCGTGGGCGCCAAAGTCCTCGGCCTTGGCCAGGGGCACGGCCTGGAAGCCGTCCGAGGCGGAGGCGCCGGCGGGCTTGTGGCCCTCGGGGTAGGTCCTGAAGGCGCCGATCTCGACCTTCCCCGCGCTGATGGTCCGGTGGGGGTCGATGACGACGGCGACGAAGGGGTCGTTGTACGTCTGCCACTGGTGCTGGGTGCCGACGTCTATGCCCGACAGCCAGCAGCCGTAGCCCGGGTGGCTGTGGTACCAGCCGACCAGGTTCTCCTGCCGGGCGCCCTGCTCGCGGCACAGGCGCGGGAACTCGACCATGTACTCGTTGGCCTCGTCCTGGGCGTTGACGCGCGTCTCGGTGCCCTCGACGGGGAGGCGGAAGGCGTCGGTTATGACGAGCGCGCCGTTCTCGACGAAGCCCTGCATCAGGCCCATGACCTCGATGTTGCCGCCAGACCGCGCGTGCATGACCATCTTGATGAGCGCCACGGCCGAGATGCGCACCTTCTTGAAGTGGTTGGGGTCGGCCCGCCAGAGCTTCTTCTCCTGTAGGGCCTTCTGATCCTCGCCATCGTATTTGTACAGAGAGTCGCGGTTGGAGTCGACCAGTTTGACGTTGTTCTCGAGCTCCCAGGCCTTGAGGGCTGCTGCCTCCATCTTGGGCGGTCGGTCGGTCGGTCGGTGGTGCAGCTTCGACCGAGAAGTTGGATGTGATGCTAGGAGAGGGTCGGTTCGGTAGGATTCGATGCTGGAATCGTTGGGTTTCTTCAATAGAGAGGAGAGAGAGAAGTCACAGGCGCGGCGCAAAGTGACGACGACGTTGACAAGTCGACATGCAGATCAGTGAGTGAAGGTTTTAGGTGAGCCTCTGAAACGCGTGGTGCTGTAAACGACGGGAAGCCTATGCTTGTCTAAGTACATCGTAGGTACCTATTCTAGTGTACTAGTAGATACCTACCTAGGTACATAGTAGGTACCTTGGTAGATATAGATCTCCCCGCGTTCAAGGTCCAACGATAAGATAACAATGGAGCCCTGCAGTGGTGGGGGCTTCCATGTGTGTCCCAGACCAAACAACTACCTAGGTACCCTAACATTCGATCGAGACTTCCTCAGACATCTATCACAGGTGAATCTGGAGTGTTCACAGCGAATCAATGCCTGTATCAACTGCACATCTTCAGCTGGATGGGGTTGTGGCCCCTCGTTACAAACAACTCAGGCCGCTGCACATTCATTTTTCTTCCCGGCATTAATGAAATTCCATTTGATCGACTCGAGAAGCTTGCTACCCATGGCAGTTGATGCCTAGGTGTTATTCCCACTTCAGGTGATACCTCTCAACCTGGCAACTCTGGGATTACATCTGCCGCCTCCCCAAGAGCCTCCTTATGATGCGGGCAGGAGGTACGGATGACAAACGCCCTGCCCGATCAGCCAGGGGGGATTGCTCAAGATTTCTCAGGATATCGGAAACTTCCCTGGCAAAGCGATGTCGTAGACCCTTAAGGCCGCCTATATCTATCAGAACTTCCCTGGATTACCATACTCATGATTTACCCTCAAGCCCGAGTCTGCCCAGACATCACTTATAATGATAGTGAGTGGTCATATTCAGATATGCAGAAAGCCCCTCACATAGGTATATGTTTGAGCTCCTCGAGACTCCAGTACCTCCGCATATTCTCCGGGCGCAACGTCTCGACCTCCTGGTCCAGGTGCTTCCACAGCACGGCGCCCCAGGTGTCCATCTGGGCCTTCATGACCGCCGACTCGAAGTCGGCCTCCCCGCAGCGGCACCGCCTCAGGTAGTCCTCCATGGCGTCCATCCCCTTGTGGATCTCCCCGTGCTGCCGGAGCAGCTCCGCCGCCCGCCGCTTCCCTTCGCCCTTTCCCTTGCCCTTGCCGCCGCTCTGGAACTCGGGCATCCTGCGCGCCAGCACCGGGAACACGTGCTGCTCCTCTATGCCGTGGTGCAGCGTGAGCTGGCTCAGGAATTGGAGCCCCTGGTCGATGTACTGCCGCAGGGACATGCCCGCCGGCCTGCGGCCGCTTGACGCCGCCTGGTAGAGCATGGTCCATGTCTGACGGAAGTGCTCGTGCTGGGCGTTGCGTAGGTCAGCCCCACGGACTGCTGCTTCGGGCGTGGACCGGTGGGGGGGGGGGGCAGGGGTATGCGGTATGGGGAGACTTACGAACATGTCCATGCGCGCGGCGAGTTTGTTGTACTGTCTGTATTCATGAGCCGACAAGGGTGGCAGGGCCGGTTCTGACTTGACATCGTCGGTGAAGGCTGCTTCGGGCTCGGCTCCTGTCTCTTCAGCCTTCACGGGCTGAGCCTCTGATACTGCTACTGGGACAACATCATCATTGACCCGCCGTGCCTGCTCGGTTGATGGCATGCTAGTTATACAGCGTCCTTGTTGCTGATAGGGGAGGGAGGTGAATGAGCTTTGACGTTTATGGTTTGTCAAGATAGAGGTCTTCGCCACGCAACTTGTTCCAGCTTCTGATGACAAAGATACTAATGGATGAGATATTGCGCCTCGCGATCCAAGAGGGTGCAACTTAAGATTGGTCCCGATGATACGTGTGAGGCGCATTCCAGGAAAACCTAGATAAGAACTTGGATTTAGGTAGGCGCGGAAGAGGACTGACTGAGCGGGCGGGGGTAAGCTCAGGGTGAGAGAGAAGGAGAAGCTCCAAAATCCTTAGATTTCATGAGAGCGTATGTCACGAATAAAGATAATCTAGTAACTCGTGTGACTTGCTTATGATGGCTGAGTGCTAAGGGAATCTTCAAGATCACCAGGCAAGGCACATTTGCAATCATCTGCAGTGCAATTGGCCTGCCGGTCTTTGGCCGTCTCGGGCCGCACATCCACAGCATGCTTGGTTGCATATCCTAGCGTGCCTCGACACAGTATCCGCCGCCCTTTCAACGGTTTTGTGTGCGCTGCTTCTTCTCCCAGTCCAACAGGGAAGCACTTCTCGTCCTCGTTTTGGGCCAGCACGTAGTACATGGCATGGCTCGCAATGTGATCGTTATCGTCAACCTCGAAAATATACGCCAAACTGCCCAATGGTACGTTGTTCTAGTAAAGAATCTCCGTACTGTGCATAGACCCTGGGAGCACGCAAAACCTGCTAAGGGTCTTCAATTGCTCTACTACATAGTAGATGTAGCAATAACCTTGAACAGCTTTGCCCATCATGAGACAGGCTCGTAACAACCAAGCCCTAAGAGTAATCCCGCTGGGCCATATCGCTCGCAACACATACAGCAAGTCATACACGAGCCTCTGACTATTAACCACACGTGATAGCCACAGTTCAGGGCGCCTTCGCCCTAAGCTCGGAGTACCTCACGAACAGCTGGTCCTTGAAATGGGAATGCCGTATCCTGTTCAGCTTTCTGGTTAGCAACTTTTCTCAAGTACAGGTTGAGGAGGAACAGGATCGTACCCCTTAGGTCTGGCTTCTGCAAAAGCATCAATAGCCTGTTGTACTCCAAAGCCGCACTTCTCGACCAGGTAGCACACAATGAAGTACCCGGTGCGGTTGAAACCGTAGTGGCAGTGCACACCGATGGCATGCTCCGCCTTCACATCCCAGGACTCTTCAACGACGCGGCTTTTCTGTTCTTCGCGAAGCCGGTCCACAAGCTTGATGAATCTGTCAACCTCGTCGTCTGTCGGTGGTATCTTGGATACGGTGGGGAATTTGTGGTATCTGACGCCAGCTCGTTCCAGCCCGGCAGGATCGTAGACAGGTGTGTCCTTGGAGATATCGACAATATCCTTGATGACGCCGCCCCATTTTCTCGACGAACTTTTCCGGAGAATGCTCATCGTCAACCTCCCGCATCGTCTTCATCCCGCGGAAGATCCCTGCAATAGGTTTGGACACCGGCTCGACGCCCTTCCATTTCGCTAGATTTTTTACATCCCATTTGCCACTCTTCTTGTTGAGATGCTGCAGCTGCCAGCTGCGCGACAACGGCCCGTGACGTGTTGGGTAAGGAAATCCGCAACAATTGAAGCAATGATATGAGAAAAATCTTGTGTATATATCATCGCGTGCGTGCCGCGCGCCAAGACAGTATACTCAATGTACTTCTCGGGGCGGCTTGGTTGAGGCGGCGTATTCACCACGTTCTGCTCATGAGGGGTTGTAGGATCCGTCTCCGCGTTTTGATCTCTGGACGCCGTCTTAGTTGCCTGGCTGAAATGCTCCTCGCTGATGTCCTCTATACTCTCGGCCGGTTTCAATGCCTTGACAGTCGTATCGACTGGAGCAGCGACATCGACAATAGGTTGCTGGCTTCCCTTCGGGCCATTGTCTGCTTTAGATATTCCGGTACTCAACAATTCGGCAAGCGCTTGGATCTTGTTCGCTGGGGTTATGTGGTCTTTGCCTCCTGCGATCAGAAAGATTGGTATGTTCAGCGAAGTCCATACGTCTTCGGTGGCGATGCCGCCCTTCGGAACACCATTCTCGTATTTGGGTAGGCTACCCCAGGCCATCCTACGCCACACAGGGGTCCTACTTTGGCGATTGAAACGATACTGAGATTTTGGACTCCATGTCGGCCTCAGCCCCGACAAATCTCCTAACGCTAGCACTATCGGCGCCTCCACGTGCGTCCCACGCTCGCCAGAGATTAAAGATAGGAGTAGGAATCCGCAACAGCATTCTGAATGTCTTGACCTGCGCCTCTGTCGGTGGGCCAGGTGGAGGACAGATCGCAACGAGACCGACAACGTGGTCAGCCAGCTTGCTGGTGCCTGGCGAGGCCAAACGTGCCGATAGAGAGCAGCCCATGCTATGACCGACCAGGATGACGGCTTGGTTAGCCTTGCTATCCCGATAATCCTCAATGATGGTCTCCAGCAGCTCGACCAGTGTTTCGTTCGTATATGCGTCCCACGACGTGGGTGCAAAGTCTGAGACGCCACATCCTGGCAAATCCACCGCTAGACAGGACGAGTTGTGTGTGAGGCTCAAAAGCAATGGATGGAATTGCGCAACTGAACCGCCAAGTCCATGCACAAAAACCAATAGTGGCAGAGGTGCCGGCTCCTTGGGAAATTCATCTAGATGGTTATGAGGTTTGAAAAAGACACGGACACCGGGGTAAGTGAAGTGGCTAGTACTGAATGACTTGACTTCTGAATGTTCCCTGAGAAAGTCAGGGTCAGTCGCGTTCGCATCTGTGAGGAGAGTTAGGCATTTTGTGCAATTTACAGCGTCTTGGGCACCAACCATGAATGTTAGACTGGACGTTAGAAGCCGGGGTTTTGTTTGAACCGCCCGTCGAGCCCTTCAGTTTCGTCACTAGTCGCTGCCAGAACCAAATCGCCATTACTACAGCAACGACCGTGGCTGTCGATAAGGTTGCAGTTTGGGAAGTGAGCGACTTTGAAAAAGGCTGTGTTTGTTGCATCCAGTCGACTATACGTCTGCCTGTCGTGGCGCTGCTGAAGATTGGGCTACTCGAGCTCATGGTGTCGGTAAGAGCCAATCAGGTTGAGGAAAGAGAAGAGGACTAGTAGTATGAATGGAGAAATTCGAAACCTCTAACGCCGTGATAGATCTCCTGCCCTCTCGGTCTCCGACTGTGATAATGCTTCAAGGGGGGGAGTCAACTAGGAAGGCAGAGATGCAAGCCGTGACCCACAACATGACAGGGTCCGAGTGTAATGTAATGAATGACGAGCAGTACGCACAGCAGATGATTGAAGCTTC
>JAJSPL020000097.1:0-22169 GCA_021272945.2 Cytospora paraplurivora | reverse complement strand
AAGAAATGGCTAAGCAGATTCAGCCACACATCAGGAGGTTTGCGAACTACCTCACGAAAGCAAGCGATGCGGGAAAAGACCCCAGAGAACACATCCAGAAGAATACAGGAAGTATGAGAAACTGTTTTCAGCAACCCTAGAGACGGGACTTCCAGAACACAGCCAATGGGACCACGAGATCCCACTCCAAGAAGGAAAGACACCACGGTTCAACAAAATATACAATCTCAACGAAGAACAGTTGAAGGCACTCAGGGAGTACCTAGAAGAGAACCTAGCAAAAGGATTCATTCGACCATCGACATCACCAGCAGGATACCCGATCCTGTTCGTACCCAAGAAAAACGGCAAATTGAGACTGTGCGTCGACTACCGACAGCTCAACGAAATCACGGTCAAGAATCGATACCCACTTCCACTCATCCGAGAACTGCGCGACAGACTCCACGGAGCCAAGTACTTCACAGCACTCGATCTCAAAGGAGCTTATAATCTGATTCGCATGAAGGAAGGAGAGGAATGGAAGACAGCGTTCAGGACACGCTACGGACACTACGAATACCAGGTTATGCCATTCGGGCTAACCAACGCACCAGCAACATTTCAAGCCATGATCAACCACGTTTTGAGAGAATATTTGGACATCTCGGTGATCGCGTACCTAGATGATATCCTCATTTACTCCAAAGACCTCCAAGATCACCAGAAACACGTACACCAGGTACTACGGAAGCTCGAAGGAGCCAAGTTGCTAGTAGAGCCAGAGAAGAGTCACTTCCATGTGCAGAAAGTGGACTTTCTCGGATACACCATCACGCCAGGAAAAATCCAGATGCAGGATTCAAAGATTGCAGCAGTCAAGGACTGGCCAACACCGACAAACGTCAAGGAAGTAAGAGGCTTCCTAGGATTTGTGAATTTCTACCGACAATTCATTAAGGATTACGGAAAACACACGATACCTTTGACACGTTTGACAAGGAAAGACGTACCATTCGATTGGGACACGGACACTCAGAACGCATTCGATAAGATCAAAGAAATCATCACTTCCGAACCCTTCTTGATAGAAGCAGACCCCGACAAAACATTCGAAATGGAGACAGACGCATCCGACTACGCAATGGGCGGACAACTCGGACAACGAGACAACAACGGCAAGCTACACCCGATTGCCTACATGTCAAGAAAGTTCAGCGGACCTGAACTGAACTACCAAATTCACGACAAAGAATTGATGGCAGTCATCGAATCATTCAAGGAATGGGAATCATACCTAATCGGAGCCAGACACCAGATCAAAGTATACTCGGATCATAAGAACCTCGTTCAGTTTACAACCACCAAGGTGCTCAACAAACGACAGGTCAGATGGGCAGAATACCTCTCTCAGTTCGATTTCAAGATCTACTACCGAAAAGGATCAGAAAATGGCAGAGCGGACGCACTCAGCCGCAGACCAGATTACCAACAAGAAATCCCCAAGGAGACACAGAGCATTCTCAAATGGGACACAGACGGAAACATTGTTCAAGGACCACGACAAGTCGCAGTCACCCACAAATTGGAACCCGACAAGGAATGGGAAGATAAGTTACGAAAAGCACAGCAAGCAATGAGCTCGGAACAGAAGCAATTGTTACAAGAACAAAACGGATTTCTCCGACAGAACGACAAAATCTTCGTACCAACAGAGTTACGAAAAGAACTCACACAACGAATACATGAAGCACCTGCTCACGGACACCAAGGAATAGCGGCCACGACAAAGAGAATCCGACGACACTACGAATTTCCCAAGATACGACAAGAAGTGACCAACGTCATCAAAGAATGCGACACTTGCAACAAAAGCAAAACAGCTCGGCACAAGCCATACGGAGAATTACGACCACTTCCGATCGCGGAACGACCCTGGTCATCAATCAGCATGGACTTCATAGTGAAACTACCAAAGTCCAAAGAGCCCATGACAGGAGTACTCTACGACAGCATCCTCGTCATAGTGGACAGACTCACGAAATATGCCTACTTCATACCGTACAAGGAATCCTCCAATGCAGAAGAACTTGCATACGCGTTCCTACGCAACATTGTAAGCCAGCACGGAACTCCAGACGAACTCATCACGGATAGAGGAACAACATTCACCTCCAAATTTTGGCAAGCAACATTGAGACGACTCGGCATCAAACAGAAACTGTCTACAGCATACCATCCGCAGACAGACGGACAGACAGAACGGCTCAACCAAATTATCGAACAATACATTCGGAGCTACACCAATTACAAGCAGAACAATTGGGTTGAACTCCTACCACTGGCACAATTCGCCTACAACAGCGCGGATACATCGACAACAGAAGTGTCACCCTTCTATGCAAATTACGGATACAACCCGGAAGCATACAAAGAACCCATCGCAGGACAAGAAAACGTCGAAGCAAGCAAGAGAACAGACGAAATACACCGGATACAGAAACAAATACGAGAAGAACTCTCGTTCATCCGCGAACGAATGACAAGATACTACAACCAACGAAGGTTGAAGGGACCAACCTTTCGGAGGGGAGACAAAGTCTACTTGCTACGCAAAAACATCTCGACAAAACGACCCAGCGAAAAATTTGATTTCAAGAAACTCGGAGCATTCCAGATTGCAGACAAACTCTCCGACGTCACTTACAAACTTGATCTACCTCCAGGGATGAGGATCCACCCAGTTTTTCATATTTCACTTCTCGAACCAGCACCAGCCAACGCAAGATTGGACAAAGACGTTGAGCTAGATTACGACGAACAAGAATACGAAGTCGAAGACATTCTCGACTCACGACAACACGGTAGCACCACAGAATACTTGGTTAAATGGAAAGGATACGGCAACGAAGAAAATTCATGGGAACCAGAAGACAATCTCGGAAACGCCAAGCTCAAAATCCGACAGTACCAACAAAAACACCCATCACGCACCAGCGCCAGGAGACAACACGCCTAGATCCATCTCCAAGCCAATTCCGGACAAATCCACACTATCCCAGTCAATCACGCCACTCGGAACACCCGGATCCACCACCCCCTGGTCAGAACAAGGCTCCTCACCAACAGCAATGGAAGCAGTACGCGACGCTTCCTCAGCCTCCACACGATCCAGTTCCTCCACGTTGTCCAGACCACGACGGATGGCCCGCGCCATCTTTGCGGACCACATTTTCTTCTGTTTTCGCAAACGCTCCAACTTGGCGGCCGACTCTCGAAGTCGCTCTTCTTCAGCCTCGATTTGGTCCTCCAGACGACGGTGTTGTAAGGAGATCTTGCGGATATCGGCGGGCGAAGGACCCAGTACGTCGCAACTCGAAGCACCCAGACGCACACACTCGGCGCAACGGGAAGAATCGGACGCGGACACCTGGCAGGACGACAAGCCACGCAGTTCGCAGGAAGAACAAGAAGGCATGTCAACACAGTTGGCAAGAATGACAGCAAGCAGATCGTTTCTGTCTTGGGTCTTTTTGGGAATTGAGGAAGAGGGTTTCGAGACACGCGAACCTTTGACTCTGGACGACATGACGAATTAGGCAGGCTTGAACACGCAAGGAAGGTTGAAAGAATACTCACAAGAACAATCGAGATCTTCGGGGCGAAGATTGTGAGAGGAGGAGGATAATGTCATGACCCACGGTCGAGGTACCAGGGCTCATGCAAAAGGAAACAAAGGGAGGGAACCAACATGCGGCACAGCGCATGAGATGTGACAAGGGACCCACCCTGGTCACGTGGCAGGATCAGCCAGCAAGCCAGGATATGTTGGATAGGAACATATCCAACATATCCAGGATATGTTGGATCAGAACATATCCAACATAGCCATCGATGAAGAGCCGGATATATAACAGGACACTCTCTCAGCAGTAGATAGCATCAGTTAGCTCTTCAGCGATCAATCTAAGTATCAATCTCACCATTGATAGGAGTAATCTCCTCTTGATCTCAGTCGGAAATATTGCACAGCACACCTTGAACCTCTTTGTTGACATCAACCCTGAACCACAGTAAAGTACCTTTTTAGTCAACGATACTGTGATCATTACATTTTGATCGCTCTTGTCCAGAAGGTTTGACGTGCAACCTCTGTGCAATATTCCAGCACTCCATGAGCCAATCGTCACAAGATACGCCTCCAGCAGATCACACAGGATCCAGCAACTCATTCGAAGCGGACATCGAAGGGTTCCGACAAGAATTCTATCACACCCAGAATATCTACGAAGTTCTCAGCCAAGAAGAAGACTCGGACATCACCATGTCTCACGACGCCTCTATCGACCAACATCAAGCAGGAGTTTTCGACACTCCAGGAGAAGATGAGCCCCAGCGTCACGAGCCAAAGCTTGGATTGCCTCAGCCATTCGACGGTACTCGGGGTACCCTACGTGCATTCTTGACCAGTTACCGAGCCTACTTGTACTTCTATGAGGACAAGTTCCCTAGAAACGCATTCCCTCGCACCATGGTCTTCATTGCCAATAGTCTCAGAGACGATGCACGCATGTGGTTTGAACCAACCCTGAGAGACTTCATGAACAACGACGAGCCCAACAGAAAGGAAACTACCCAGAAAATCTTCGGTAGTTGGGAAGGATTTGTCGAAGCAATCACCGGCGCATTCGGAGAACCTGACGAAGAAAGACAAGCCGAACGCAACCTCGCCAGACTCAGGCAGACAGGATCTGTCTCGGACTACTTGTCAAAGTTCCGACAAATCGCAGACAAGCTGGATTGGCAGGACGAACCCCTCATGAACTCGTTCTACCTTGGACTGAAGGACTCGGTCAAGGACGAACTATCGAAGGAAGACAGGCCCAAGAGCTTCTTCCAGTACGCAAAGAACGCGGTGCGCATCGACAATCGCCTCTATGAAAGAAAGCTAGAGAAGAAGGGACAGAATATCCCTTACACAGGACCCAAGCACCGAAACCAGCCTAACGTTGGACGGAAGTACGACAGCAACCGTAGCAAGCCACAGTCAACGGCTTACGGACACCATCCCGGACCAATGGAACTTGGCGCGGCCCAGAAGCAGGAAACGCGCAAATGCTTCAATTGCGGCAAGCCAGGACACCTCGCAAAGGATTGCAGAAGCGAGAAGAAAAAACAATGGGGACCAGTTCCAGCAGGTAAGAGACAAGCTGACATCGCAGCACGAACAATCGGATTGGCACGACGTGTCAGTACGACGGCAGAAGACGATACGGCCCTCGACAACGACTACCTCGAACCAAGGCCCCAAGGACAAGACATAATCCCTAACATCACCCTCACGACCTCGGAGACAGGAGATACAGTGGAAGAGGAACCACTAGGACAAACCCACCTGCTCCGCGAAACATGGTACAACAACGAGGAAGGAGGAAACACCAACCCGGCCGTTACACAGGCTCTAGACGGTGAACAGAAAACCCTATTAGGACAATGGATCAACGATACCCTCTTGGAACCCATTCGGCAACACATCCCAGATCCCACCTATTATCTTGGGTTAACAGCAAGGATCCTACCGTACGATGGATCAGAATACCAGTTTGCAGTCTGTGGAATTCCTCTACACCAGTTCACAGAAGTCAACAGCGAATCCTTGAGACCTGGAGAAGCAGTGCAGCTATCTCCCTACGACAGCAGTCATGGACAGAATGTCGCCTGGATCTCGTGCATCTTCGACTCATGCACGACCCACTTCGCAGACAAGGTTTGCAACAAGTTCTTTCCACGACGATACCAAGAACAAGGGATGCACCAGTACTACCACCCCAGCGACTTCGGCCCATGGTTCTACAAGAACGAGGAACTCAGTACCAACGGATATGCGGTCTTCGAATACGATTTCGACAGATACCCGCAGCAGTGCTTCACCAGCTATGGGACATTGCGAGAATGCCCATCGCAGCGCTGCAGGATCCATGAACAAGAAAAGGTCAACACTTGGCATCGCAACATGCGCAAGGAAGAGAGGGAAGCCGCTCGTAAGAGAAGAGAGCGAGCCCAACGAGTCAACAGACAAGTGAGCGTTTGGAACACGTTCATGCAAGAACCAGAACGACTACAGCCCCAGAGGAAGGGAAAAGCCAAACCAACGGTATGGGAACGAATTACCCATAGCCTGGGAAACCTCCCGGAAGAACAGCCAAAAAACGACGACAGCTGTTAGGAGCGGAACCACCAAACAGCAAGAACCCAGCACGGTTCCTCTGCGCCATAACAACGGATATCAATGCCCACCTCGAATTGGAAATACTCATTGGAACGACTCGAACACGTGCGCTCATAGACAGTGGGGCACAAGGAAATTTCATCTCACCCGACTTGGTGAATGAGAAGAGGATGCCATGGCACTACAAAGACCAAGCCTACACCTTGGGAACGATTTCAGCAAATCTCGTCGAATACGACAACGGTACCATCTATAGGGAGACTGATCACCTACCTACCACGATTGCAGGCCGGAAGAAAGAATTGCAGTTCGACATCTTTGACGCCCCAGGACACCAGGTTGTCCTAGGAATTCCATGGTTACGACAGAACAACCCCGACATTGACTGGACTACTGGCCAGATCCGATGGAGAGAACCTCCACCGGATAGGACAGCCAATGTGATGAAAGAAGAAAAGGACTCAGTCACTGAGGGCAGTCCAAGAAAAGGACGCTCAAACGAGAAACCTAGAATGATATCAGCAGAGAAGGACTCAGTCACTGAAGGCAGCCCGAGAAAAGGACGTTCAAACGAGATCCGCCATACCCCTACGAAGATGACTCAGAGGAGCCCAGGGAAGGATGTAGCCTCTGTGCAGGCCAAGCAGCAGCCCACAAGCACATCAGAGAAAAAGAAAAGGACACAAGAAGCCATCCAAGAAGTTCGACACTACAGAAAAGCACACAAGGCAGTGGCCTCGTACAGGCAAGCCCAGAGAACAGCAGCATTCATGAACCGACAGCCGCAGACACGGCAAGAAGAGAGAAGACAACAACAAGAAATGGCTAAGCAGATTCAGCCACACATCAGGAGGTTTGCGAACTACCTCACGAAAGCAAGCGATGCGGGAAAAGACCCCAGAGAACACATCCCAGAAGAATACAGGAAGTATGAGAAACTGTTTTCAGCAACCCTAGAGACGGGACTTCCAGAACACAGCCAATGGGACCACGAGATCCCACTCCAAGAAGGAAAGACACCACGGTTCAACAAAATATACAATCTCAACGAAGAACAGTTGAAGGCACTCAGGGAGTACCTAGAAGAGAACCTAGCAAAAGGATTCATTCGACCATCGACATCACCAGCAGGATACCCGATCCTGTTCGTACCCAAGAAAAACGGCAAATTGAGACTGTGCGTCGACTACCGACAGCTCAACGAAATCACGGTCAAGAATCGATACCCACTTCCACTCATCCGAGAACTGCGCGACAGACTCCACGGAGCCAAGTACTTCACAGCACTCGATCTCAAAGGAGCTTATAATCTGATTCGCATGAAGGAAGGAGAGGAATGGAAGACAGCGTTCAGGACACGCTACGGACACTACGAATACCAGGTTATGCCATTCGGGCTAACCAACGCACCAGCAACATTTCAAGCCATGATCAACCACGTTTTGAGAGAATATTTGGACATCTCGGTGATCGCGTACCTAGATGATATCCTCATTTACTCCAAAGACCTCCAAGATCACCAGAAACACGTACACCAGGTACTACGGAAGCTCGAAGGAGCCAAGTTGCTAGTAGAGCCAGAGAAGAGTCACTTCCATGTGCAGAAAGTGGACTTTCTCGGATACACCATCACGCCAGGAAAAATCCAGATGCAGGATTCAAAGATTGCAGCAGTCAAGGACTGGCCAACACCGACAAACGTCAAGGAAGTAAGAGGCTTCCTAGGATTTGTGAATTTCTACCGACAATTCATTAAGGATTACGGAAAACACACGATACCTTTGACACGTTTGACAAGGAAAGACGTACCATTCGATTGGGACACGGACACTCAGAACGCATTCGATAAGATCAAAGAAATCATCACTTCCGAACCCTTCTTGATAGAAGCAGACCCCGACAAAACATTCGAAATGGAGACAGACGCATCCGACTACGCAATGGGCGGACAACTCGGACAACGAGACAACAACGGCAAGCTACACCCGATTGCCTACATGTCAAGAAAGTTCAGCGGACCTGAACTGAACTACCAAATTCACGACAAAGAATTGATGGCAGTCATCGAATCATTCAAGGAATGGGAATCATACCTAATCGGAGCCAGACACCAGATCAAAGTATACTCGGATCATAAGAACCTCGTTCAGTTTACAACCACCAAGGTGCTCAACAAACGACAGGTCAGATGGGCAGAATACCTCTCTCAGTTCGATTTCAAGATCTACTACCGAAAAGGATCAGAAAATGGCAGAGCGGACGCACTCAGCCGCAGACCAGATTACCAACAAGAAATCCCCAAGGAGACACAGAGCATTCTCAAATGGGACACAGACGGAAACATTGTTCAAGGACCACGACAAGTCGCAGTCACCCACAAATTGGAACCCGACAAGGAATGGGAAGATAAGTTACGAAAAGCACAGCAAGCAATGAGCTCGGAACAGAAGCAATTGTTACAAGAACAAAACGGATTTCTCCGACAGAACGACAAAATCTTCGTACCAACAGAGTTACGAAAAGAACTCACACAACGAATACATGAAGCACCTGCTCACGGACACCAAGGAATAGCGGCCACGACAAAGAGAATCCGACGACACTACGAATTTCCCAAGATACGACAAGAAGTGACCAACGTCATCAAAGAATGCGACACTTGCAACAAAAGCAAAACAGCTCGGCACAAGCCATACGGAGAATTACGACCACTTCCGATCGCGGAACGACCCTGGTCATCAATCAGCATGGACTTCATAGTGAAACTACCAAAGTCCAAAGAGCCCATGACAGGAGTACTCTACGACAGCATCCTCGTCATAGTGGACAGACTCACGAAATATGCCTACTTCATACCGTACAAGGAATCCTCCAATGCAGAAGAACTTGCATACGCGTTCCTACGCAACATTGTAAGCCAGCACGGAACTCCAGACGAACTCATCACGGATAGAGGAACAACATTCACCTCCAAATTTTGGCAAGCAACATTGAGACGACTCGGCATCAAACAGAAACTGTCTACAGCATACCATCCGCAGACAGACGGACAGACAGAACGGCTCAACCAAATTATCGAACAATACATTCGGAGCTACACCAATTACAAGCAGAACAATTGGGTTGAACTCCTACCACTGGCACAATTCGCCTACAACAGCGCGGATACATCGACAACAGAAGTGTCACCCTTCTATGCAAATTACGGATACAACCCGAAGCATACAAAGAACCCATCGCAGGACAAGAAAACGTCGAAGCAAGCAAGAGAACAGACGAAATACACCGGATACAGAAACAAATACGAGAAGAACTCTCGTTCATCCGCGAACGAATGACAAGATACTACAACCAACGAAGGTTGAAGGGACCAACCTTTCGGAGGGGAGACAAAGTCTACTTGCTACGCAAAAACATCTCGACAAAACGACCCAGCGAAAAATTTGATTTCAAGAAACTCGGAGCATTCCAGATTGCAGACAAACTCTCCGACGTCACTTACAAACTTGATCTACCTCCAGGGATGAGGATCCACCCAGTTTTTCATATTTCACTTCTCGAACCAGCACCAGCCAACGCAAGATTGGACAAAGACGTTGAGCTAGATTACGACGAACAAGAATACGAAGTCGAAGACATTCTCGACTCACGACAACACGGTAGCACCACAGAATACTTGGTTAAATGGAAAGGATACGGCAACGAAGAAAATTCATGGGAACCAGAAGACAATCTCGGAAACGCCAAGCTCAAAATCCGACAGTACCAACAAAAACACCCATCACGCACCAGCGCCAGGAGACAACACGCCTAGATCCATCTCCAAGCCAATTCCGGACAAATCCACACTATCCCAGTCAATCACGCCACTCGGAACACCCGGATCCACCACCCCCTGGTCAGAACAAGGCTCCTCACCAACAGCAATGGAAGCAGTACGCGACGCTTCCTCAGCCTCCACACGATCCAGTTCCTCCACGTTGTCCAGACCACGACGGATGGCCCGCGCCATCTTTGCGGACCACATTTTCTTCTGTTTTCGCAAACGCTCCAACTTGGCGGCCGACTCTCGAAGTCGCTCTTCTTCAGCCTCGATTTGGTCCTCCAGACGACGGTGTTGTAAGGAGATCTTGCGGATATCGGCGGGCGAAGGACCCAGTACGTCGCAACTCGAAGCACCCAGACGCACACACTCGGCGCAACGGGAAGAATCGGACGCGGACACCTGGCAGGACGACAAGCCACGCAGTTCGCAGGAAGAACAAGAAGGCATGTCAACACAGTTGGCAAGAATGACAGCAAGCAGATCGTTTCTGTCTTGGGTCTTTTTGGGAATTGAGGAAGAGGGTTTCGAGACACGCGAACCTTTGACTCTGGACGACATGACGAATTAGGCAGGCTTGAACACGCAAGGAAGGTTGAAAGAATACTCACAAGAACAATCGAGATCTTCGGGGCGAAGATTGTGAGAGGAGGAGGATAATGTCATGACCCACGGTCGAGGTACCAGGGCTCATGCAAAAGGAAACAAAGGGAGGGAACCAACATGCGGCACAGCGCATGAGATGTGACAAGGGACCCACCCTGGTCACGTGGCAGGATCAGCCAGCAAGCCAGGATATGTTGGATAGGAACATATCCAACATATCCAGGATATGTTGGATCAGAACATATCCAACATAGCCATCGATGAAGAGCCGGATATATAACAGGACACTCTCTCAGCAGTAGATAGCATCAGTTAGCTCTTCAGCGATCAATCTAAGTATCAATCTCACCATTGATAGGAGTAATCTCCTCTTGATCTCAGTCGGAAATATTGCACAGCACACCTTGAACCTCTTTGTTGACATCAACCCTGAACCACAGTAAAGTACCTTTTTAGTCAACGATACTGTGATCATTACATTTTGATCGCTCTTGTCCAGAAGGTTTGACGTGCAACCTCTGTGCAATATTCCAGCACTCCATGAGCCAATCGTCACAAGATACGCCTCCAGCAGATCACACAGGATCCAGCAACTCATTCGAAGCGGACATCGAAGGGTTCCGACAAGAATTCTATCACACCCAGAATATCTACGAAGTTCTCAGCCAAGAAGAAGACTCGGACATCACCATGTCTCACGACGCCTCTATCGACCAACATCAAGCAGGAGTTTTCGACACTCCAGGAGAAGATGAGCCCCAGCGTCACGAGCCAAAGCTTGGATTGCCTCAGCCATTCGACGGTACTCGGGGTACCCTACGTGCATTCTTGACCAGTTACCGAGCCTACTTGTACTTCTATGAGGACAAGTTCCCTAGAAACGCATTCCCTCGCACCATGGTCTTCATTGCCAATAGTCTCAGAGACGATGCACGCATGTGGTTTGAACCAACCCTGAGAGACTTCATGAACAACGACGAGCCCAACAGAAAGGAAACTACCCAGAAAATCTTCGGTAGTTGGGAAGGATTTGTCGAAGCAATCACCGGCGCATTCGGAGAACCTGACGAAGAAAGACAAGCCGAACGCAACCTCGCCAGACTCAGGCAGACAGGATCTGTCTCGGACTACTTGTCAAAGTTCCGACAAATCGCAGACAAGCTGGATTGGCAGGACGAACCCCTCATGAACTCGTTCTACCTTGGACTGAAGGACTCGGTCAAGGACGAACTATCGAAGGAAGACAGGCCCAAGAGCTTCTTCCAGTACGCAAAGAACGCGGTGCGCATCGACAATCGCCTCTATGAAAGAAAGCTAGAGAAGAAGGGACAGAATATCCCTTACACAGGACCCAAGCACCGAAACCAGCCTAACGTTGGACGGAAGTACGACAGCAACCGTAGCAAGCCACAGTCAACGGCTTACGGACACCATCCCGGACCAATGGAACTTGGCGCGGCCCAGAAGCAGGAAACGCGCAAATGCTTCAATTGCGGCAAGCCAGGACACCTCGCAAAGGATTGCAGAAGCGAGAAGAAAAAACAATGGGGACCAGTTCCAGCAGGTAAGAGACAAGCTGACATCGCAGCACGAACAATCGGATTGGCACGACGTGTCAGTACGACGGCAGAAGACGATACGGCCCTCGACAACGACTACCTCGAACCAAGGCCCCAAGGACAAGACATAATCCCTAACATCACCCTCACGACCTCGGAGACAGGAGATACAGTGGAAGAGGAACCACTAGGACAAACCCACCTGCTCCGCGAAACATGGTACAACAACGAGGAAGGAGGAAACACCAACCCGGCCGTTACACAGGCTCTAGACGGTGAACAGAAAACCCTATTAGGACAATGGATCAACGATACCCTCTTGGAACCCATTCGGCAACACATCCCAGATCCCACCTATTATCTTGGGTTAACAGCAAGGATCCTACCGTACGATGGATCAGAATACCAGTTTGCAGTCTGTGGAATTCCTCTACACCAGTTCACAGAAGTCAACAGCGAATCCTTGAGACCTGGAGAAGCAGTGCAGCTATCTCCCTACGACAGCAGTCATGGACAGAATGTCGCCTGGATCTCGTGCATCTTCGACTCATGCACGACCCACTTCGCAGACAAGGTTTGCAACAAGTTCTTTCCACGACGATACCAAGAACAAGGGATGCACCAGTACTACCACCCCAGCGACTTCGGCCCATGGTTCTACAAGAACGAGGAACTCAGTACCAACGGATATGCGGTCTTCGAATACGATTTCGACAGATACCCGCAGCAGTGCTTCACCAGCTATGGGACATTGCGAGAATGCCCATCGCAGCGCTGCAGGATCCATGAACAAGAAAAGGTCAACACTTGGCATCGCAACATGCGCAAGGAAGAGAGGGAAGCCGCTCGTAAGAGAAGAGAGCGAGCCCAACGAGTCAACAGACAAGTGAGCGTTTGGAACACGTTCATGCAAGAACCAGAACGACTACAGCCCCAGAGGAAGGGAAAAGCCAAACCAACGGTATGGGAACGAATTACCCATAGCCTGGGAAACCTCCCGGAAGAACAGCCAAAAACGACGACAGCTGTTAGGAGCGGAACCACCAAACAGCAAGAACCCAGCACGGTTCCTCTGCGCCATAACAACGGATATCAATGCCCACCTCGAATTGGAAATACTCATTGGAACGACTCGAACACGTGCGCTCATAGACAGTGGGGCACAAGGAAATTTCATCTCACCCGACTTGGTGAATGAGAAGAGGATGCCATGGCACTACAAAGACCAAGCCTACACCTTGGGAACGATTTCAGCAAATCTCGTCGAATACGACAACGGTACCATCTATAGGGAGACTGATCACCTACCTACCACGATTGCAGGCCGGAAGAAAGAATTGCAGTTCGACATCTTTGACGCCCCAGGACACCAGGTTGTCCTAGGAATTCCATGGTTACGACAGAACAACCCCGACATTGACTGGACTACTGGCCAGATCCGATGGAGAGAACCTCCACCGGATAGGACAGCCAATGTGATGAAAGAAGAAAAGGACTCAGTCACTGAGGGCAGTCCAAGAAAAGGACGCTCAAACGAGAAACCTAGAATGATATCAGCAGAGAAGGACTCAGTCACTGAAGGCAGCCCGAGAAAAGGACGTTCAAACGAGATCCGCCATACCCCTACGAAGATGACTCAGAGGAGCCCAGGGAAGGATGTAGCCTCTGTGCAGGCCAAGCAGCAGCCCACAAGCACATCAGAGAAAAAGAAAAGGACACAAGAAGCCATCCAAGAAGTTCGACACTACAGAAAAGCACACAAGGCAGTGGCCTCGTACAGGCAAGCCCAGAGAACAGCAGCATTCATGAACCGACAGCCGCAGACACGGCAAGAAGAGAGAAGACAACAACAAGAAATGGCTAAGCAGATTCAGCCACACATCAGGAGGTTTGCGAACTACCTCACGAAAGCAAGCGATGCGGGAAAAGACCCCAGAGAACACATCCCAGAAGAATACAGGAAGTATGAGAAACTGTTTTCAGCAACCCTAGAGACGGGACTTCCAGAACACAGCCAATGGGACCACGAGATCCCACTCCAAGAAGGAAAGACACCACGGTTCAACAAAATATACAATCTCAACGAAGAACAGTTGAAGGCACTCAGGGAGTACCTAGAAGAGAACCTAGCAAAAGGATTCATTCGACCATCGACATCACCAGCAGGATACCCGATCCTGTTCGTACCCAAGAAAAACGGCAAATTGAGACTGTGCGTCGACTACCGACAGCTCAACGAAATCACGGTCAAGAATCGATACCCACTTCCACTCATCCGAGAACTGCGCGACAGACTCCACGGAGCCAAGTACTTCACAGCACTCGATCTCAAAGGAGCTTATAATCTGATTCGCATGAAGGAAGGAGAGGAATGGAAGACAGCGTTCAGGACACGCTACGGACACTACGAATACCAGGTTATGCCATTCGGGCTAACCAACGCACCAGCAACATTTCAAGCCATGATCAACCACGTTTTGAGAGAATATTTGGACATCTCGGTGATCGCGTACCTAGATGATATCCTCATTTACTCCAAAGACCTCCAAGATCACCAGAAACACGTACACCAGGTACTACGGAAGCTCGAAGGAGCCAAGTTGCTAGTAGAGCCAGAGAAGAGTCACTTCCATGTGCAGAAAGTGGACTTTCTCGGATACACCATCACGCCAGGAAAAATCCAGATGCAGGATTCAAAGATTGCAGCAGTCAAGGACTGGCCAACACCGACAAACGTCAAGGAAGTAAGAGGCTTCCTAGGATTTGTGAATTTCTACCGACAATTCATTAAGGATTACGGAAAACACACGATACCTTTGACACGTTTGACAAGGAAAGACGTACCATTCGATTGGGACACGGACACTCAGAACGCATTCGATAAGATCAAAGAAATCATCACTTCCGAACCCTTCTTGATAGAAGCAGACCCCGACAAAACATTCGAAATGGAGACAGACGCATCCGACTACGCAATGGGCGGACAACTCGGACAACGAGACAACAACGGCAAGCTACACCCGATTGCCTACATGTCAAGAAAGTTCAGCGGACCTGAACTGAACTACCAAATTCACGACAAAGAATTGATGGCAGTCATCGAATCATTCAAGGAATGGGAATCATACCTAATCGGAGCCAGACACCAGATCAAAGTATACTCGGATCATAAGAACCTCGTTCAGTTTACAACCACCAAGGTGCTCAACAAACGACAGGTCAGATGGGCAGAATACCTCTCTCAGTTCGATTTCAAGATCTACTACCGAAAAGGATCAGAAAATGGCAGAGCGGACGCACTCAGCCGCAGACCAGATTACCAACAAGAAATCCCCAAGGAGACACAGAGCATTCTCAAATGGGACACAGACGGAAACATTGTTCAAGGACCACGACAAGTCGCAGTCACCCACAAATTGGAACCCGACAAGGAATGGGAAGATAAGTTACGAAAAGCACAGCAAGCAATGAGCTCGGAACAGAAGCAATTGTTACAAGAACAAAACGGATTTCTCCGACAGAACGACAAAATCTTCGTACCAACAGAGTTACGAAAAGAACTCACACAACGAATACATGAAGCACCTGCTCACGGACACCAAGGAATAGCGGCCACGACAAAGAGAATCCGACGACACTACGAATTTCCCAAGATACGACAAGAAGTGACCAACGTCATCAAAGAATGCGACACTTGCAACAAAAGCAAAACAGCTCGGCACAAGCCATACGGAGAATTACGACCACTTCCGATCGCGGAACGACCCTGGTCATCAATCAGCATGGACTTCATAGTGAAACTACCAAAGTCCAAAGAGCCCATGACAGGAGTACTCTACGACAGCATCCTCGTCATAGTGGACAGACTCACGAAATATGCCTACTTCATACCGTACAAGGAATCCTCCAATGCAGAAGAACTTGCATACGCGTTCCTACGCAACATTGTAAGCCAGCACGGAACTCCAGACGAACTCATCACGGATAGAGGAACAACATTCACCTCCAAATTTTGGCAAGCAACATTGAGACGACTCGGCATCAAACAGAAACTGTCTACAGCATACCATCCGCAGACAGACGGACAGACAGAACGGCTCAACCAAATTATCGAACAATACATTCGGAGCTACACCAATTACAAGCAGAACAATTGGGTTGAACTCCTACCACTGGCACAATTCGCCTACAACAGCGCGGATACATCGACAACAGAAGTGTCACCCTTCTATGCAAATTACGGATACAACCCGGAAGCATACAAAGAACCCATCGCAGGACAAGAAAACGTCGAAGCAAGCAAGAGAACAGACGAAATACACCGGATACAGAAACAAATACGAGAAGAACTCTCGTTCATCCGCGAACGAATGACAAGATACTACAACCAACGAAGGTTGAAGGGACCAACCTTTCGGAGGGGAGACAAAGTCTACTTGCTACGCAAAAACATCTCGACAAAACGACCCAGCGAAAAATTTGATTTCAAGAAACTCGGAGCATTCCAGATTGCAGACAAACTCTCCGACGTCACTTACAAACTTGATCTACCTCCAGGGATGAGGATCCACCCAGTTTTTCATATTTCACTTCTCGAACCAGCACCAGCCAACGCAAGATTGGACAAAGACGTTGAGCTAGATTACGACGAACAAGAATACGAAGTCGAAGACATTCTCGACTCACGACAACACGGTAGCACCACAGAATACTTGGTTAAATGGAAAGGATACGGCAACGAAGAAAATTCATGGGAACCAGAAGACAATCTCGGAAACGCCAAGCTCAAAATCCGACAGTACCAACAAAAACACCCATCACGCACCAGCGCCAGGAGACAACACGCCTAGATCCATCTCCAAGCCAATTCCGGACAAATCCACACTATCCCAGTCAATCACGCCACTCGGAACACCCGGATCCACCACCCCCTGGTCAGAACAAGGCTCCTCACCAACAGCAATGGAAGCAGTACGCGACGCTTCCTCAGCCTCCACACGATCCAGTTCCTCCACGTTGTCCAGACCACGACGGATGGCCCGCGCCATCTTTGCGGACCACATTTTCTTCTGTTTTCGCAAACGCTCCAACTTGGCGGCCGACTCTCGAAGTCGCTCTTCTTCAGCCTCGATTTGGTCCTCCAGACGACGGTGTTGTAAGGAGATCTTGCGGATATCGGCGGGCGAAGGACCCAGTACGTCGCAACTCGAAGCACCCAGACGCACACACTCGGCGCAACGGGAAGAATCGGACGCGGACACCTGGCAGGACGACAAGCCACGCAGTTCGCAGGAAGAACAAGAAGGCATGTCAACACAGTTGGCAAGAATGACAGCAAGCAGATCGTTTCTGTCTTGGGTCTTTTTGGGAATTGAGGAAGAGGGTTTCGAGACACGCGAACCTTTGACTCTGGACGACATGACGAATTAGGCAGGCTTGAACACGCAAGGAAGGTTGAAAGAATACTCACAAGAACAATCGAGATCTTCGGGGCGAAGATTGTGAGAGGAGGAGGATAATGTCATGACCCACGGTCGAGGTACCAGGGCTCATGCAAAAGGAAACAAAGGGAGGGAACCAACATGCGGCACAGCGCATGAGATGTGACAAGGGACCCACCCTGGTCACGTGGCAGGATCAGCCAGCAAGCCAGGATATGTTGGATAGGAACATATCCAACATATCCAGGATATGTTGGATCAGAACATATCCAACATAGCCATCGATGAAGAGCCGGATATATAACAGGACACTCTCTCAGCAGTAGATAGCATCAGTTAGCTCTTCAGCGATCAATCTAAGTATCAATCTCACCATTGATAGGAGTAATCTCCTCTTGATCTCAGTCGGAAATATTGCACAGCACACCTTGAACCTCTTTGTTGACATCAACCCTGAACCACAGTAAAGTACCTTTTTAGTCAACGATACTGTGATCATTACATTTTGATCGCTCTTGTCCAGAAGGTTTGACGTGCAACCTCTGTGCAATATTCCAGCACTCCATGAGCCAATCGTCACAAGATACGCCTCCAGCAGATCACACAGGATCCAGCAACTCATTCGAAGCGGACATCGAAGGGTTCCGACAAGAATTCTATCACACCCAGAATATCTACGAAGTTCTCAGCCAAGAAGAAGACTCGGACATCACCATGTCTCACGACGCCTCTATCGACCAACATCAAGCAGGAGTTTTCGACACTCCAGGAGAAGATGAGCCCCAGCGTCACGAGCCAAAGCTTGGATTGCCTCAGCCATTCGACGGTACTCGGGGTACCCTACGTGCATTCTTGACCAGTTACCGAGCCTACTTGTACTTCTATGAGGACAAGTTCCCTAGAAACGCATTCCCTCGCACCATGGTCTTCATTGCCAATAGTCTCAGAGACGATGCACGCATGTGGTTTGAACCAACCCTGAGAGACTTCATGAACAACGACGAGCCCAACAGAAAGGAAACTACCCAGAAAATCTTCGGTAGTTGGGAAGGATTTGTCGAAGCAATCACCGGCGCATTCGGAGAACCTGACGAAGAAAGACAAGCCGAACGCAACCTCGCCAGACTCAGGCAGACAGGATCTGTCTCGGACTACTTGTCAAAGTTCCGACAAATCGCAGACAAGCTGGATTGGCAGGACGAACCCCTCATGAACTCGTTCTACCTTGGACTGAAGGACTCGGTCAAGGACGAACTATCGAAGGAAGACAGGCCCAAGAGCTTCTTCCAGTACGCAAAGAACGCGGTGCGCATCGACAATCGCCTCTATGAAAGAAAGCTAGAGAAGAAGGGACAGAATATCCCTTACACAGGACCCAAGCACCGAAACCAGCCTAACGTTGGACGGAAGTACGACAGCAACCGTAGCAAGCCACAGTCAACGGCTTACGGACACCATCCCGGACCAATGGAACTTGGCGCGGCCCAGAAGCAGGAAACGCGCAAATGCTTCAATTGCGGCAAGCCAGGACACCTCGCAAAGGATTGCAGAAGCGAGAAGAAAAAACAATGGGGACCAGTTCCAGCAGGTAAGAGACAAGCTGACATCGCAGCACGAACAATCGGATTGGCACGACGTGTCAGTACGACGGCAGAAGACGATACGGCCCTCGACAACGACTACCTCGAACCAAGGCCCCAAGGACAAGACATAATCCCTAACATCACCCTCACGACCTCGGAGACAGGAGATACAGTGGAAGAGGAACCACTAGGACAAACCCACCTGCTCCGCGAAACATGGTACAACAACGAGGAAGGAGGAAACACCAACCCGGCCGTTACACAGGCTCTAGACGGTGAACAGAAAACCCTATTAGGACAATGGATCAACGATACCCTCTTGGAACCCATTCGGCAACACATCCCAGATCCCACCTATTATCTTGGGTTAACAGCAAGGATCCTACCGTACGATGGATCAGAATACCAGTTTGCAGTCTGTGGAATTCCTCTACACCAGTTCACAGAAGTCAACAGCGAATCCTTGAGACCTGGAGAAGCAGTGCAGCTATCTCCCTACGACAGCAGTCATGGACAGAATGTCGCCTGGATCTCGTGCATCTTCGACTCATGCACGACCCACTTCGCAGACAAGGTTTGCAACAAGTTCTTTCCACGACGATACCAAGAACAAGGGATGCACCAGTACTACCACCCCAGCGACTTCGGCCCATGGTTCTACAAGAACGAGGAACTCAGTACCAACGGATATGCGGTCTTCGAATACGATTTCGACAGATACCCGCAGCAGTGCTTCACCAGCTATGGGACATTGCGAGAATGCCCATCGCAGCGCTGCAGGATCCATGAACAAGAAAAGGTCAACACTTGGCATCGCAACATGCGCAAGGAAGAGAGGGAAGCCGCTCGTAAGAGAAGAGAGCGAGCCCAACGAGTCAACAGACAAGTGAGCGTTTGGAACACGTTCATGCAAGAACCAGAACGACTACAGCCCCAGAGGAAGGGAAAAGCCAAACCAACGGTATGGGAACGAATTACCCATAGCCTGGGAAACCTCCCGGAAGAACAGCCAAAAAACGACGACAGCTGTTAGGAGCGGAACCACCAAACAGCAAGAACCCAGCACGGTTCCTCTGCGCCATAACAACGGATATCAATGCCCACCTCGAATTGGAAATACTCATTGGAACGACTCGAACACGTGCGCTCATAGACAGTGGGGCACAAGGAAATTTCATCTCACCCGACTTGGTGAATGAGAAGAGGATGCCATGGCACTACAAAGACCAAGCCTACACCTTGGGAACGATTTCAGCAAATCTCGTCGAATACGACAACGGTACCATCTATAGGGAGACTGATCACCTACCTACCACGATTGCAGGCCGGAAGAAAGAATTGCAGTTCGACATCTTTGACGCCCCAGGACACCAGGTTGTCCTAGGAATTCCATGGTTACGACAGAACAACCCCGACATTGACTGGACTACTGGCCAGATCCGATGGAGAGAACCTCCACCGGATAGGACAGCCAATGTGATGAAAGAAGAAAAGGACTCAGTCACTGAGGGCAGTCCAAGAAAAGGACGCTCAAACGAGAAACCTAGAATGATATCAGCAGAGAAGGACTCAGTCACTGAAGGCAGCCCGAGAAAAGGACGTTCAAACGAGATCCGCCATACCCCTACGAAGATGACTCAGAGGAGCCCAGGGAAGGATGTAGCCTCTGTGCAGGCCAAGCAGCAGCCCACAAGCACATCAGAGAAAAAGAAAAGGACACAAGAAGCCATCCAAGAAGTTCGACACTACAGAAAAGCACACAAGGCAGTGGCCTCGTACAGGCAAGCCCAGAGAACAGCAGCATTCATGAACCGACAGCCGCAGACACGGCAAGAAGAGAGAAGACAACAACAAGAAATGGCTAAGCAGATTCAGCCACACATCAGGAGGTTTGCGAACTACCTCACGAAAGCAAGCGATGCGGGAAAAGACCCCAGAGAACACATCCCAGAAGAATACAGGAAGTATGAGAAACTGTTTTCAGCAACCCTAGAGACGGGACTTCCAGAACACAGCCAATGGGACCACGAGATCCCACTCCAAGAAGGAAAGACACCACGGTTCAACAAAATATACAATCTCAACGAAGAACAGTTGAAGGCACTCAGGGAGTACCTAGAAGAGAACCTAGCAAAAGGATTCATTCGACCATCGACATCACCAGCAGGATACCCGATCCTGTTCGTACCCAAGAAAAACGGCAAATTGAGACTGTGCGTCGACTACCGACAGCTCAACGAAATCACGGTCAAGAATCGATACCCACTTCCACTCATCCGAGAACTGCGCGACAGACTCCACGGAGCCAAGTACTTCACAGCACTCGATCTCAAAGGAGCTTATAATCTGATTCGCATGAAGGAAGGAGAGGAATGGAAGACAGCGTTCAGGACACGCTACGGACACTACGAATACCAGGTTATGCCATTCGGGCTAACCAACGCACCAGCAACATTTCAAGCCATGATCAACCACGTTTTGAGAGAATATTTGGACATCTCGGTGATCGCGTACCTAGATGATATCCTCATTTACTCCAAAGACCTCCAAGATCACCAGAAACACGTACACCAGGTACTACGGAAGCTCGAAGGAGCCAAGTTGCTAGTAGAGCCAGAGAAGAGTCACTTCCATGTGCAGAAAGTGGACTTTCTCGGATACACCATCACGCCAGGAAAAATCCAGATGCAGGATTCAAAGATTGCAGCAGTCAAGGACTGGCCAACACCGACAAACGTCAAGGAAGTAAGAGGCTTCCTAGGATTTGTGAATTTCTACCGACAATTCATTAAGGATTACGGAAAACACACGATACCTTTGACACGTTTGACAAGGAAAGACGTACCATTCGATTGGGACACGGACACTCAGAACGCATTCGATAAGATCAAAGAAATCATCACTTCGAACCCTTCTTGATAGAAGCAGACCCCGACAAAACATTCGAAA
>JAJSPL020000096.1:0-22530 GCA_021272945.2 Cytospora paraplurivora | reverse complement strand
TTTTCAAGGCTCAGCCCGGAAGCTTATAGAAAGAAGTCCTCTGGCGACCAGAAGAAAAGATATTAGTTAAACTCGGCCCGACCAGCTTTCGAAGATGTCGATGATTGCCATGGCTACTCCCTCTCCTCATGCATACTTTCGGCGGGATTTTTGGGACGCTGGTCGATCGGTAGACTATGCTCCGTCAAGGTCAAGGTCTGATGTTGACGGGGTTGCTCTTCCGTCCATCCGACAGGTAACCTCCATTTCTGCTCCTCAACAACGAAGGATGAGACTAACTCTCTCATTAGGCCTTTCCTGAACTGCAAATACAGATTCGACGCCAGGAGGGTCCTGCTAGGACGCCATCATCAACTACGTCGCCAACGGCCCCAGTGACAGGTGGGATGACACCACCAGAGTATGTCCACTCACCAGGGTTCAACAAGCGGAGGCGTTTGTCTATGGACGAACTTAGAGAGGAGCGAGCAAGTCGAGTACCCAGACTCTACGACAGCCCATCAAGGCCTACAGAAAGGCCCTTCCTTCGACCAGCTTCTCCAGCTCTTGCAAACAGAGCGCCAACAGAGCATTGGGGATC
The DNA here is from genome assembly GCA_021272945.2 of Cytospora paraplurivora. NCBI lineage: Eukaryota > Fungi > Ascomycota > Sordariomycetes > Diaporthales > Cytosporaceae > Cytospora > Cytospora paraplurivora. The sequence continues at coordinate 21,950 of JAJSPL020000096.1, read as the reverse complement.
GGGCCCAAGGACGAGCCCCTACATTCCACCGGGAGGCTTACCGTCTATTCGATCACCAGTAGCCATGGAGCATGCCGAGCGTCATGAGTCACGTCCGACGTTGCCCAGCTTCCCGCCTCCCATGAGCCTAGAGCGTGGACCTGTACCTATGCCCCGGATGCGAGGGCACTCGAACGACGACTATTTCCACGAGACTCCGCGACCGATGATGATACATCCTGCTGAATCAAGGGTCGACAGCCCGGCTCTGTACCGCCAGAGCCCATACGGCTACGGCTACCACCACCCGTCGCGGCTGCAATCCCTCTCAGTGGGCGCCATCCACCCTCTTGACAGAACTCCATTCTCAGCAGGGGGATACGGTCCACACTACCAGGAGTACATGCGCTTTGGAGAGCTGGGAATGGGCATGGGCGGAGACAACAAGCAACGAAAGCGCAGAGGCAATCTCCCGAAAGAAACCACGGACAAGCTCAGAGCCTGGTTTGTCGCTCACCTGCACCACCCCTATCCCACGGAGGATGAGAAGCAGGAGCTGATGCGGCAGACTGGTCTACAAATGAGTAAGTAAATTGGCTCACCAGATGCTGTATGAGCAGACGCGGGCTAACCTTCTCCTCCAGACCAAATCTCCAACTGGTTCATCAATGCGCGCCGCAGACAGCTGCCAACTATGATCAACAATGCCCGCGCTGAGTCGGACGCCATGTCATCTGGGCGCAGTCAAGACGGCAAGGTCCTGCCTTCGACGGAGCGCGACTACGAGGCCGATGGCAAGGATCGACACAGCCCAACCATCAGCGATGGCGGTGACAGCACCTATGACGACGATCTCGACGCACGCAGACGCTCCGCACAATTGAAGCGTGGCGGCAGCTACTAAGTGAAACGGATATGAACCGCACGTGCAGATGCAGACGCGGCTCACTGTCTCAAAATCGACTCAACACCAAACACGACTAAAGTCATGTCAGATTATAAACTCGAGATTGCATCTTCCGGTGTTATCTCCGCGCGACATTGTACATATCGGACTCTCATATCCACAACACACAGACACGCATAGAGAGGCGCCCTCTGTACAACGAATAATAACTATTCCTAATATGATCGGTGTGGTTACAGAGCTTTTGCTTCCTGGTGGCAGGACATGTCATCAGCCAGATGGTCAGACCATTGGGAGACAGTGGATACGCAGGCTGGATCTTTCTTGAAAGGCGGCTAACTGGGAAGGGTTTCAATGGCTTTCCGGCGGTTATTTGCAGTATACAGGAGTATGGGACACATGTGTACACATAGATGGCACCTGGGACACGTTAAGGCAAAGGGATAGAAAAGATACCCTCCGCATATGAGACCATGGCTATGGTCTTGGAATCTTTTAGGGTTTCAGCAGCAGCAGCATTATACGAGGGGATGGACACACGTCCAAAGCAACAACGTGAAATCAGGGCTACGATGAGGCGTTGATCGTGAGGACTACTACACCGAGGAGTACCAGAACAAGTCCATGTCTGGTCACACAATTCCTCTTGGATTATTGCCCTTTGGTCTCGAAAAGAAACGCGCGGGATGATTCTCAGCAACCCCCCTCCCCGAAAAATCCCCTGTCGACTACTTAGTTGACTATGTACATGCCTGGGTACTTACATATTCCCGACGCATGTGTTTTTCTCTTCTTCCATATCTTTCCACGACGCCAGAATCCCATGCTAAACTTCCAAATACTGCCTGTACGACGCGATAACTGCGAACGCCATGCGGCATTTGTTTCAGAAACCAATGTCTGCCATATCTATCCGAAGCGTAATTCGGTCTATCAAGGTCTTTGTGTCACGAGACACAAGCACACACGACGAACACTTGGGAGTGTTCTCCCTCGCTCGTGTTCTCCCATACCCTTGGTCTCCATCTTCCCACCGCTGCAGGTCTATGGTCAGCAATACCCCATCCTCCTCCCCCACTCTCCCAGTCTCAGATGATAAGGACGATCCCGCCAGCGAATGTGTCTCGTACGACGGGACACATGCTATATTGCGAGAAAGCCACATGGCTACTAGGGATTACTCATTGCAGAGATTCTCTGGGTCACCTAGGTAGACTTGTGGACATTGTTTCCTCCGTTTCTGGTGCACCACTGGAGCTAAGCCTACACTGTGAAGCCAGCCTGCCTCAATATCACTGTGATCATCTCGAGATCCTGCCCTGGCCGTGATATGTTCACCACAGGCCGGAGACTGTTGGCGGGCATTCCTTTCACACCGGCCGCCCCTCATCCCAAACGCCCAGACCCCGGGCAGCATCGGGTATGTATGACACCCGGCAGGGGCGAGATTGATATGCGTGCACGTCAATGATGGCTTGAGGTCCCCGATCGATATTGTTTTCGCCGTGGTGGCGGGCTTGTCGATCTCTCTTCCGGCCTGTCTATTTCGCGGCATATGTGCCCAAGTATAGAGATGGGTGGCCTGCATTCTCGTCGAGGGTAGTAAGTCAATCCAGCCTTCTATCGTGGCCTCTTATTCATTTTTATCGCTCTCACCTTGTGACCTCTAGACCAATCAGTCTGTATCCAGTGTTCGGTGTCTCATCATCCCGGGTCGGTTGTGAATCACGGCGTGACGAAAGATGCCATAGGGCTTCTGCCAACTAACTAGGGATGAGGAGGCTAGCTGATCAAGTACCTAGTCCACGGGTGTGGAGGGTCCAGCTGCCACCTGCCAGTCGCCCGGACGTTGGGGCCTGAACGATCTGACATTACACCACACAATGGCGGTGACAGCGCGTGATGGGTGACGGGGAGAGTCGTACTTGAGAGCACTAGCAATCCAGCCATTCAGCCACAGCACGCAGACAAACGCACAACATGGCACGACGTACAGCAAGTATGTCTCTCGCCTACATGGCCAGAGTGGCGTGGCAAGTGCCCCCGATCACGAGGGGTGAGGTATTGGGCCTCCCCGAAGACACACATACAGAGAGACAAGAGGAAGCCCAATGCTTGAATTAGCCCTGTGGTAGGGCACAAACATCTCCTTGACCTAGGTGGCTAACTCCTACCGCTACCTTGCTGGGTAGCCCGCTGTAGCTCGGTTGGCCCTGAGAGGGCGTACAGAGTGGCTGCTGGGCATCTGCTAGACTTGCTGCGTGCTGCAGTGAGCCCGACTACCAGTCTTGTTCTCCTTTCGTTTCTTCTTGGACGCATGGTTGCAAGTGCGTGTCTCTGCTCTTGTGTGTATATCGCAGGTGACATCCGTTCCATCCGTCCATCCCCCCCCCTCCCACACACTTGGTCGATGCCACGAAGCACAGCCTGGGCAGCAAGTGTCATTTTTTTCTCCTTCCCCATTAGATCTGCATGGCTTGCGGGCAAACCCCGTCCATGACGGCTAGATCCACGGCAGCCAGCCAGCATATTGACGAGTCCAGGCGGCCAAAGATGGCCAGATCGGCCTTCTTGGATCCCACTTTGGGTGGAGAGTATCACAGGCTCATTTGACGACAACCGGGAATTTTCATCATTTGGCTCTTATGGGTGCCGTTTTACCGAATTCGTGGTAACCATTTTCAAACTAAGAAGGGATGTCAGTCCCTCAATTCGAGCTAGTCTAACCACTACAGCTGCTTCTAGCACCCCCGAGACAAGGGAATATCCCGGCTACCGAGCAGGCTCAGATAATCCCTGGCCGACGGACTGAGACTCAACGGCGCCAACTGCCATGACATGGCACGCATGGGCAGCTTGGCCCTTCGGCTCCGCGGCGAAGATCAGCCGAGCCGTTGACCTTACCGTTGCCAGCGCCAAACGTTCCACTGCCATCTGTTTTTGGCGTTCCGGGGGAGAGATGTGTGACGGATCGGTAGCTGCATAGATACGAGAAAGCTACTGCGTAGTAGTAGCAACATGGAGCATGTTCATGAGAAGTCCCACCATGCGCGCCGCTGACTTCGAGGTCCATCGTCATTGACTATCCCGAGGTCGCCATAGACAACAGATCTGGATTGGCCCCGATCGACAAGGACAGGTATGTTCTAATGATATTGTCAAAACCGCGAGAAAAGTAAAAAGTCAAAAGAAAGCTCACCGTCGAGTAAAGCGTGTGTGGCTCGTCTAGCAGCACCTGGAGTCCACTCAGCAGTGTCAGCTGAGGAGGTCGAAGCCGGGCCCTTAGAGTCCTGACCCCTGACTTGGAGCATAGCAGACCGTGATATAGGCAAAAAGGCCCCAAGTGATTCTACGGTACGGGCATCTTCCGGGTACGCCAGATGCTAGGCCAGGATGTACGTAGGTTGTATCTACATATCTGCACGGCCTTGCAGCCGTTCGCGGCGGGATCAAGAGTACCGGAATGGGGAGGCCTGATCACAGCGATGCCCTCACAGTGATATGCCCACCCAGGTTGCCAGGTAGGTATCTACATACCTGATCGGTGAAATTTACGTGGCCACAGAGGCCTGGATTCAATGAGGCCTCAAGCGAGCAGCATTCCTGAACCGGCAACAATGCCGAACAAGAGCAGAACTATATGTCACATCATCAAGGTATGACCCCGTCGTGATAGTATGGCGTTGGTACTGTGTGGAAGGTTGATGGAGCCTGCACTTCTCTGACAGCGGTTCCAGCTGACATCTGGACCTGAGCTTTGACTGTACACCTACTGGAATGACTGGGTCCAGTCGACCTCTCGGTACCTGGCTCGCTGGCTCGTGCGCTATATTGTAAGCCCTGGAGTACCTAGGTAATCACCCGGGCATGAGTTACAGGGATACCTAGATACCTAGGTACTCCTGATGCCCTGCGTTTCGAAGTGCGTACCTAGGTACTTAGGTACCCAGGTAGATACCCTGATACCGCATGTACCTGGGTACCTACCTAGGGTATCAACATTGATCCGTAGCAGGAACAGTACGGTACCTGCCCAATCCCCTGTCAAACCCCTTGTCAAAGAACCGCTGTTCTTCTAGTGTAGGAAAGAGCCGCTCGGTAAGCAAAACTGGTTGGCTTCCGCTCCCCTAAACTCCGACCCGAGATTCCACCATTCTTCTTTCAACCTCATGCAATCCCAAGCACATCGCAGCTCGCTGACAGGCATCTACTATGTGCAGACACATACTGTCCCCAGGTATCTCATGAGGACTTCAGAGTCTAGACCGAGAACATGAAGCATTCAATCAACCTCCTACACACTAGGACCATACAGATGACCCCGCATTACTAGGAACCACCAGTCTTGGGATTTGAACCCTCCGACTCCCGTTAAAATCAAAGGTCTCACCGGCCAGGGGGCCAAGGAATGTCCCGATGTCGTCTCCAGATGTGTGGGTTTTGGGTCTCGGGCAAAAGTTTCTAGAACTCAGCCTCCTCTGCGTCTCAAAGAAGCCCCCACGGCCTCGTAAGAGTGCCAGGACGCTAGAACTGCATCCTTGAGACCCTCCTCCATCCAACTTTTGGCTCGGGCGGTGTGCATACCGCCCATTGACCTCTCAAGCAGCTGCAAAGCCACGCAAGCCACGCACCGATGCGCAAGTGCAATCCCTGGCAGAAGACTTCGCATTTCGCGTGTGAGGCGCTCCAGTCCCTGGATGACAGTTCTATGCTCTAGACCGGTCACGTCACCGGTCTGCATGTGCAGCCGATATATTGCCCGTTCCTGTCCCGTTGCCGTCGAGATACGCGAGGGCTGATCATGCGGAGGCAGATCGTAGTTTTCGTCCTCAATGTCTGTCCCGGTTGCATCCTATCATATCTCGTTCCCACTCTGGTGGCTTGGTCGCTTCGAGCCACGCCCCAACAATTCCATGGGTTGGATCGATACATCACAGCGTCCTATCATACCTGCTCACAAGCTAGGCTAGGCGGCTGTCAGGGCTGCGGAGACGAATACATTCGTTGATGTGAACTTATCTGTGTTCCATCATTATCCGAGTTCGCCGTTCTGTAGGCACTCTCCCCTCGCCGCGGCAATATTGGTCCCCCCCTCCGCCCCGGCTTCCGGTTAGACGTTGCAGATCTACGGCGATCTACGGCTTGACCACCCTCCAGACTCATCGATGAAGACTGTAAGCGTCATCACTAAGTCGCTCGGGCTGGACTGCTCGCCCATTTGCATGCCATAGCCAATGGACACAAAGTGTAAGGAGTCACGCAAATACAAGGCTCTCGCCTTCAGCACGCCATAGATCACGCAGGAGGTTCGCTCGAATGAGAGAAATATACTAACAGAGAGCTATCTTCAGGCGCTTGGGGTATCGACCAATCTTGCCGCCCTGTTGTCACCAAGGCGATCGCCTTGCCATGCGTCAGCATGGTGGTTGCTACTAAAACAAGCGCTGTTGTGCTTCCATACAAGCTGCCAGCCTAGACACAATTGCAATCCAACCAACAACACAACGGGCTCAGTCAAGGACTAACGAACAGTTGGTCTCCCTGGAAGTGCCCTTCCTGTGATTGACACACCGCGTTTGAGGTCGCCGATCGTATACCTCGACGCCGACGCCGAACCTGATGACCTTAGCAAGCCTCAGATGGGCGGTCAGGAGCGGTCAGGAAAATGGTCTTGTCTCTCCTCAAGGTAGCCATCACACACCTTATTAATTCGAGGCGGCTGTCTCATTTGCATCTAAGACCTTGGAGGCGGAGGCTGGGGAGGGACAATTCCATGGACAGTACCCGTGAGATGTTGACACGTGCGCCGCAGGTCTCAGAAGTCTTCACTTGTCGGGCCTCTAAGGTGGTCCAGAAGCCCGATCATTTACCTGGTCTGGTTGTCATACTGACGCGAGCAACTGCCGAAACAAGCCGTTGACAGCTGAGTCCGTTAGCTGTGTAGCCAAGGTTACGGTGGCACACTGCCTGTGGTCTACTGTGTCAAAGCGTCTGAACACCAACGCTCATGGCCCTGACACCACGGTGCGTGTGGTCTGAGACAGGTTTTCGGAAACAATCTCTGCCAGGACAGGGCCTGACTCAGTCCGGACTGTATTGTAATGCGTATTGCAGTTTCCTTTCTTTACACCTCCACCAGTGCAACCACCCCGCTCACACGGACGTCGATATCGAGAACCTGCTTCCGTTCCGTTCGAAGGCGGGGCCGCAAAGGCCGGCGGACTCCCCGGCTCCGAGGCAAGGGGCACGGGGTGATCCGCCGCCGCCCTCCAGAATGACGGGGTCAACTATATGTATGAAATAGGCGTCCACATACTAAACATCTGCGGCGAGCTTGCATCCAGTTTTTGCGCCATAGCGCTTGGGCAGCGCTTTGAGATGGTGGTCTCATACATACATAGTACACCCTCTGCTCATCTTTTTGAACCCTCCTCAACCTGCAGCCTTGCAACCGAGGGCGGCTGCTTCTATTCATCAAGTCAGCACGACGAAAAGCAACATGGGAAATGACTTCTGATGCTCAAAGTCGATGACGTCACCGCTTATGGGTCTTCTGCAAAGTATATCGTTCGGTACTCGGCGCAAAGTCAGGCCGCCTAAGTTGTCCGAAGTACATGTATGTACACAGCAATGCTGCGAAAATGGCCGCCTTCGAAGGCTGCGAAGACGTACAGATTGAGGTCCCTGTCATTAACGCAAATAAATTATGGTATACTGAAAGCTTAGTTGACCTTGACAAGATTTGGAAGACATCCAACGTCAAAAAGACCCCGTGCTTGCAATGTCGAGCGAGGACGTGTCACCAGCCGATCCCCATGCGGTGGCGGCGGAACCGGCCCGGGGCTCGGACGGACTTGAAGCCTTAGCCTGCGTTTCGTGCCGGAGCCGAAAACTGAAATGCGACCGGACCAGGCCGGCCTGTACAAGATGTGTAAGGCTGAAGTCAGAGTGTGTTTATCCCGAATCGAGGAGGAAACCTGCCTTCAAGCGGAGGAATGTGAAGGAGTTGGAAGAGCGCCTTGGTATGTTTTCCTCACTATGTTGAGCTTAGAGTACTCGACTAAGATCTGCACAGCACAAGTCGAGGTGTTGCTGAAGGACACCGCAAGCCAGGCAACTGCTAGGTTGCCGGATCAAGGTCTGCCTATCGCCGTGGACAATGCACAGAACATATCTCTGCTGGACCAAGGGTTCCTCAGCGCTGGGAACCCATCAGTCTCTGATGCCGCAGGTTCCCCTTGGAATTGGAGTTTCGGGGCTGGCATCCCTGACCCTATAACGAATGATACGTGGCCCCGCGGGAATGAAGCCTATTCAACGGGTTCGTATCCATTTTCAATACCAGACATGCGCTACGAGCCAAGAGTAGAGTCCGCCGGGGCAGCGAGGAATGAATTGTTAGGACTTGGGCTCTTCGAGGCCCTGCCCCCGACGGAGATGATCGAAGAATTGCACCAGGTGTTTTTCACCAAGCAGCACCCCTTGATTCCCATAGTGCATCCTGGCAGGTATATGCAGGCCTTCTATTCTGGACCGCACATGCGTCCGCCGATGGCATTGTCATATGCGATTTGGACCATGGCGGCGAACAGCCATGAGAACTACCACACATATCATGATGCCTTTCACCGCCGTGCTCGTCACTATCTCGAAGAAGATGAGCTCAGGGGTGACGGTGAGCACTTCATCACAGTTGCTCACGCGCAGGCTTGGGCAATAATATCCACGGACGAGGCCAGGTGTATGCATTTCACAAGATCGGCAATGAGTGCAGCTCGCTGTATCAAGCTACTTCACATGATGGGACTACACAGGTTGGATGACCCTAAAGCCGCTGAGGAGATGCCGCCCACACTTGTTCCACCGAGAGACTGGACGGAGCTGGAAGAGAGGAGGCGAGTTTTCTGGGGCGCCCTCTGTATCGATTCCCATGCAGCGATTGCTACAGGTTGGCCGTTCCTCGTCAATGTCGACGACGTAACCACGCACTTGCCCAGCTCCGAGGAAGCTTTCAACCAATGCATTGAAGAAAAGACCTGTCGACTCGAAGACGTGTTTACAGGCTCCACGTATTCATCGTTTGCTGCTGCGGCCATCACATGTCACCTTTTCAACCAGATTCTGAAACATGTCCACCGTTCGAAGTCAGACGACTGCCCGGAGAACTTGGAGTATGGCCCCTATTGGACGAAGCACAGAGAACTGGACAACCTCCTCTCCAGCGCCTTCATGTTCCTTCCAGAGCGGTTCCGACTGCCCAAGAACATACGAGATCCCGTGGCCGTGAACACGAATCTCAACCTCCACGCAGCCGTCATTTGCCTCCATAACAGCGCGTATGAGATGGCCAATGAGTATAAATTAGCCGAAGCCGTCAAACAGATGAGCAAGGATCGCCTCCTGGCCGCAGCCCAGGAGGTTGTTAACATTGTGAAGCTTACCAGCCATGCCAAGGCCGGCTCCAGGAGCCCACTCGTCGCCCTTGCGCTATATGTGGCCAGCTCAGTCTATATTACAATGGCACAGGACGGAGATCTCGAACCCGTCAGCACGGCCAACCTGGAACTACTGCTGATAGCCATGGCGGCTATTGGGAAGCAGCACCTGATTACAAAGTCCTTCCTCCACCAGGCCATCTTTGACCTGCAACGCGGGGGGCTATCAGGCCTCGTCCGCATCCCGCGGGTCGAGGTATCAGGTTCGGAAATCCCCGTGGCTTCGAGCGGAGGAAACATACCACTATTCGCTAGGTCTCGGGTGTCGAGAAACGCGGATATACAACCTCCCTTACCCGGCAAGTTGCCTCTAAAGAAACCACTCGGCAAGAAGCAGGATACCGTGCATTGTCTCTTCAACTCGACAGGCAATGATGACGGCGAAGAACCTGGAAACGCAAACAAGCGCAAGCGCGTAGCTGTGTCTCCGGACCCGACTTTGGTCCGGCCTGGCAACGACACGCCGCAGTGGTGTCAGTCTGGGCCCGGGGAGGGTTTGCCCTCGTCCGACAGCGCGGGACGGGGCCCGGCACTGCCGCCTGCTCCATTTCCGTGTGCTGCTCAGTTCAGACTCCCGAACCGCGCAGGCACGTCGACCGGCTCGTCGCCCTCGACAGCAGCGGCGGCAGAGAACACCTCCGCACCAGCCTCGACGAAAGGAGCGGGCTCGGGCGGAAGCTCGGGATTGGCCAGCGCCGGTACGCATACAGCGGGCACGATGTCTTCGGATGAGGGTATCTCGACGGGTCAGGTAGCGGATGGGTTCGGGATCATGCCCGCCACCTCCCAAGAGAATGCTGTGGATATGAGTATGTTCCAGGGCCTGGATACATGGGATGTCACGGGTGATCCGACACAGGATGCGGCTGCGCTGTACGCCCAGGTGACGGAGGCCATGCAGGGCAATCACTTCGTCGACGCCTCGGACAATAATGGCTGGATGCTCTGAGTGAAGCTGGGATGGTGGATCGGCCATGGGATATCGCACAGAGACGGGACAAGGACGGGAAGGCGGAAGTTACCCCTTTGCTTGAGATGATGGCTCCCCATCTCGACGCATGTATGAGCATGTATGATATGTACGAGATGGACAGACAGACAGCTGTGGTGTAATTATTAGATCGCTCCACCGGGCATATGGGAAGGATGAGGATTGTAGTTCCACGCACGCCACTTTGTATAACGACCTAATGAAACTTTCCTACTTATCTGCGGGATGCTGTCACATGGGCAACGTGTTGACTCTCACGGCCTAAATATTCGTGTTCGATTGTTTCCGTGGCACGGATCTCCAGTCGCGAGGAAGAGTATCGCTACTTGGCTCGAGGCTTGCTTACAAGTGTGCTTGGTGCTTCCTTAACTTCTATACCTCAACAGTCGTGAGGCTTGTGTGGTAGCTGAGGCAGTAAGTTGGTGGGGTAGAACGTGCTTATAAGACAGCCTCGTGTACGGAAAATCATGTATACTGGAGATATATCTCCTCATCATCCTCTTTTACTGTACTTCCGTTCTGGCTTCTATGGGCTGTCCAAGTTACAGGTCTTCACCTGCCTTCCCCATCCCTTCCAGTCCGTTTCCCTCCAGCCCCTTTAACGCGCAGAAACACCTCCACAGGGCGTCTCTGACCGCCAGCCCTTGTCAACCACGGAGGAACGAGTGGCAGCGGTAAACACGTCAGACGGTGGTCCGCTTTATTTCGATTGAGAAGTTCGAGGCCGTGATGGTCTTAAACCATATATGCAATACAGTCGTCACCCCTCTCCTTTACAGCTCCTCAAGAGATCCTTAATCCCTTTGTAGGTGATTGGGACTCGCGGGGGGTGCTGACCTAGGAAGTCTAGATCCGGCGACGAAAAGGAATCTTGGACTGACTGGAAGACGGTAGACCCCCCCAAAAAGGTAGAGTTCATCAATCTGCTTGCTGTCTTGGGTTCGGCATGCATGCACATGATACATACAAATCGCATGTTTTACCGTCGCACAGTATACAGGGGGGTAAAGTGGTCGTCTTATCGTCGGCTCATGGGTAAGGGTTGCGGAGGGGGGGGGGGTTGGCTGGATGGATTATGTTATCTCAGTGAAACCTGTAGAGCGGGGCAGGTCCGGGGGCAATCTGGTATCACTATGTAGCTAGGTAGTCTAGGGTGATCACTAGCAATGGTATGTCATCATCCTCCCTCCCTCCCTCTCTCCCTATAACCACCCTTAGATCACCGCATACCGTGACATGGGCGCATCTGTACAACCCCTCTAACTGCCCTGCCCAACGAACCAACCGACGGTGTCACGGTTAATTATCGGTGTCTATCAAGATCATACCATTTAGACTCACAGTTCACATAACATAAGAGGCCATCGTTGGCTGCATCAACTCCATACAAGCTCAAACCTCCATGATTACCCTCGTTGAAACCACTATCTGTCGTCGTCTCGCCGTTCCTTGGGGTACTGATTGACCTGCTTGAACTTCCCGTGTACTAGTAGCCTATATTCCTCACTTTTCTTTCTCAAGATGCGACCTTTCCCAGGCGATATGCCGCCGCCGCCGCGTCGTCCCCGCGGGTCGTCGGACAACGACGACCTCCGAACTGTGTTCCCGCACCCACCTGGTCCGCAGATGACGACCTACTTCCTTGGCGACGAGGCTGCCCTGGACGCTGCCCTGGAACAGTCGCTAACGAGCTTTACCACTGCTGGCCGTGATCCCCGAAAGCAACAAGGTACTGCGGGGTCGTCCGAACAGGGCCCGAGCAGCTCATCAAAGCACACCTTAGGCCACGACCGGGCATCAAGTGCAGCTTCGGATATTAGTGAAGCGGATTCCCATGCAGACGATATATCCTTGGTGTCCGATGCAACATCGAACAGAGTCAATCTGGCTGCCCCGAATAGCCTTTCGCAACCGATCACCCCTCTGATGCTGCCCACCCGGGGCCCTGCCTCTGGCATTAGCGAGGTCTCGTCGCGGAGAGGCTCCATGACGGCCTCGATCCCTGACGAGATTGCGAGCCAGGCCCTGACTTTGAGCGAAGAATTAGAACCGCAGCAGTCCTCAGGAATGCTCGATAGCGGCACTGCGCCGCAGCTCGTTATGCCGTCTATCAAGATGCCAAGTCGGAGACCCTTCACCGACGAGGGCAAGCGAATAGGAAGGCTGAAGGTGCTCGTTGCTGGTGATTCTGGTGCGTGATGGATTCCCGAGCACAAGGTAGTCCGGCCTCGCTAACTCTTGGACCACGCACGCAGGAGTCGGCAAGACAGCCCTGATCAAGGCCATGGTCCAGTCTTGCGAGCACATCGTCCATGTAGACCCAATAGCGCCCCAGTCGAGCTACCTCGGTCAACGTTCGAGCCCACGACGGGGAAGATTCAAGCCCTCCAAGAACATTGACTCGACAAGCCAGACATCTGAAATATTTGCGAGCACAAAGCCATATCCTGAGTGGTGGTCAGACTTGGATGATTTCCGGCTTCTCAAACGTAGAAAGAGTATGGGTGACTTGGTGTTAGACAGGAACATTTGCTTCGTTGATACCCCGGGATACAGTGACGGCGCATCCGTAAGTTAGGAAGCCCATGGGAGCAGGCCAGTTGAGTCGCTGATTACTGGCAGAGCATGGAGATGATCGCTCCCGTAATACGCTACGTTGAGTCGCACTTCGAGAAGGTGCAGTCGAATGCATCACCAGATCCAGACATGCTTGGTATGCTGGGCGGTGATGGAGGCAATCAGGTCGATGTGGTATTCTACCTCATCCAGAACAGTAATTGGAACCCTGTCATCTCCGGCTAAGTTTTTACTGACATGGAACAGAACCAAGACCGGCTGATATCAAATATCTGCAAATGTTGGCACCACTGACGAATGTCATACCGCTTTTGGCCCAGTCAGACACCATGACCCCGGAAGCCATTGCGCAAAGCAAGACCCGTATCAGGAGTGAGTTGCTGGAGGCGGGTATTCGACCATTCTCATTCAATGTGTCCTCGGTGGGATTATCTGGCCGGTCGGAACCAACGTATCCCTATGCGATATCCAGCACGACCGGGTCGGACCACGATATCATGGACGCGAGCCTATTGATGAGCCCGGACTATGTCCGGCCGCTGGTTCAATCCGAACTTGCCACTCTGGTCGAGCAAGTGTTCTGTGAGAACGGCGCATCGTGGCTGAGGCACGCCGCTGCGAAGAAGTACCTCCAGTGGAAGTCAGACAAACCCACACAGTCTCGAGATCTATACCGACCGATGACCCTACCAGGCGGGCCATCTACGGCCTTGGTCGCATCAGAGCATTTGACTTCGCCATTGGGTGCAACATCGCAGTACTCTCTCGCTCGGATCGCTGACCACACGCAGCGGGAAGAGCGGATGGCGCAGATACGGCTCGCGAACTGGGCAACTGATCTTCAGAGGAGTTTGACGAATGAGCGGGCCCGCTATGAGGCTCTCGCGAGAGGGGAGAGGGCCATCTGGTTGACCGAGAAGCTGAACGAATGTGTGCAAGACGGGTCGCTTGTTCCCGTCGGGGGTCAGGGTCGTGATCGCAGCGTCTCGAGGCTGCGAGAGAAAATCGGGCAGAGGTTGGCCAGGGGTCGCAGTCAAAGCACGTCCACCATGCAGCATCAGGACCCTCTGGGACTGCTCCAGGTCGCGTCGCGGCTGAAGGCCAACGGCTGGGTCGTCCTCGAGGTCTTAGGAAGCATGGGGATTCTAGGTGGTGTGGCCATCTGGGTTTCTAGGCAAGGCTGGCACATATCAGCTGTTGGGTGGGCTGTTGAGCAATGGTCCGAGTTCTGGAACGGTGATAGGTAGTGGGAACGGTCAGTTGTGTTGGGCGGCTTCCTTGCCTCCTAGTCGGGTGGTGAGGTGGAAGCTTAATTACTTTTTAGTACTTTTAGCAGATAGATGTGCAGAAAGCTGTCTCAAAAAATTGGTGGCGATATGTCGTCGACACAAGGAGAAGACTGGCTTTCGATTTAATGAAACTATAAGTTGAACACCACAGTCGAGTACAGGCGGTGCTACCTACTGTACATGTAGTCTACATCCATAGACACGCAGATGCTGGATGCAAGCCCTGGAGTGCTCCGGTACGTACCTGAACTACCAGGTAGCCCCTGGAGGTACCTAGGTAGTCATCTAGGTAGTACCCAGGCAGCTAAATAGGTACCCAGCAGGCGTGTATCGTACTGTAATTGCCCCCTATATACTGCCAATCTGGTGTACGCTACGGTAAACCTGCCCCGCTTTGGTTAGCCTTTGAGCATCAACGGCAGTAGCCTGGCAACACAAGGGGCTGAATCTGGTTTTCAAACATCATCGTCAACATCGACCACGACAGCTTTGACAGCGATTCATCTCGTTCGTCACCATTGTCTCATCCTCAATACTTGGACGCCATTATGGCTGGCGAGATCCAGTATGGCGTGACGCCTCCACTATCAACGGAGTTGCCAAAAGACCCCGAGAAACGGGCCAACGATGCCTTGTTCGCCGAGCTAAAGGCGCAGAACACTTACGAGCATGCGACGGAGACGCAGAAGAGGTATGCGGCCCAATGCAGCTGCGCCGGCGATACAGGCTTTCCTCCCGTAGCTTGCTCTGACGCGTGATTCCAAAATCTAGGGAGAAGGTCCTCCAGTCACTCCAGTCCATCGCCGACGTCTTCGTCCAGAAAGTTGCCCAGGTGGTACACAAGGAGAGTCCGGCCATCCAGAGATCTGCGCGCGGCCGAATCTTCACTTACGGCAGCTATCGCTTGGGTGTTTTCGGCCCTGGCTCCGATATCGATACCCTTGTCGTCGCACCGAAATACGTTACCCGAGAGGACTTCTTCGACCTCTTCCCCGGCCTGCTCAAGGAGCTGACGCCCCCCGGTTCTATTACCGACCTGACCGCCGTGACTGATGCCTTCGTGCCCATCATCAAGTTTGAGTATTCCGGCATCAGTATCGATCTCATCTTCTCCAGGATCGCCACAGTCACCGAGATACCTGCTCTGTCTGTCAAGTGGGATCTGCTCGACAATAACCTGTTGCGCGGTCTTGACGATGCCGAATTGCGATCGCTGAACGGCACTAGAGTTACGGACGATATACTGAAGTTGGTTCCCGAGCAGACATCGTTTCGCCTAGCTCTGCGGGCAATCAAGCTCTGGGCGCAGAGGCGTGCCATTTACGCCAACATCATGGGTTTCCCCGGTGGTGTGGCCTGGGCCATGCTGGTCGCCCGGATCTGCCAATTGTACCCGAAAGCCAATGGTGCAGTAATCGTCGACAAGTTTTTCCATATAATACGCCGGTGGCCGTGGCCCCAACCGGTTCTGCTGAAGAATCCCGAGGATGGCCCACTGCAGGTTCGCGTGTGGAATCCAAAGGTATGCCCCCAACTACTTCAAAACCGCTTGTGCGACTTTGCTGTGTTAACACCTTGATCAGGTCTACAAGGGAGACTCATACCATCTCATGCCCATCATCACGCCAGCTTACCCATCAATGTGCTCCACCTTCAACGTAACTCATTCCAACAAGGCAGTCATACAGAAGGAGTTGGACCACTTCGCCGAGGTAGTGCAACAGATTATGATGGGCAAACTGCCTTGGAAATCACTCTTCGTGAAACACACCTTCTTCACCAAGGACTACAAGTATTACATTGCAGTCATCGCAGCGAGTACGACGAAAGAGAACAGCAAGATATGGGGAGGTTTCGTTGAGTCCAAGATCCGTCTTCTGGTTCAAGGTCTTGAGCGGCACTCGTCCATCAGGCTCGCGCGACCTTTCAATAAGGGCTACGAGCGTAGACACAGGACGCTCAGCGGCATGAATGAGTGGCAGGAAATTCTTGACGGGAGTCTCAAGTATGTGGTCAAGGATGAGGAAGTTGCTGACGAGAAGGCCAAGACAGAGCCAGGCAATGATGCAGTGAAGCCAGAGCCGACATCTCCGACCAAGATCAACGAAGAAGAGGGCAATGGCAATGCCGACATCAAGGCTGTCGACGTGAATGACATGGATGTGACTGACGGCGAACTAAAGCCGGAGGGCGAAGACGCAGACGGTCCCAAGGACATCTACACGTCGACTCATTACATCGGCATAGAGCTACACGACGGTAAGTGTCAACCCTCCCATCTGACCCGGTCACCATTATATGTGGTGGATCCTATGTGGTCCTTCTTACTACCCATAAAACGTGGATTTGTCTTAACGCCAGGCCGATTGACGATCCAGGCGCGAAACAACTCGATCTATCTTATGAAGTCAATGAATTCAAAAACCTCCTGTTCGCCTGGGACAAATATGCGAAAGAACTGCACGATTTTTGTTCCATCAGTGTTCAGCATGTGCGAAAGTACGTCCAGGAATCGGTGGAATGTTGGCGTTGCTGCAGCAAGCTGACTAACGATCACTCTAGTTTCGCCCTCCCCGACGACGTTTTTGCGCCCGGCGAGACCAAACCCACGAGGCCACTCAAGAAGAAGGGAGCACAGCCACCAAACGGAGCCAAGCGAAAGTCGCCTGCAGAAGTATGTGGTGAGAAGGGGTCGCCTTCTGTAGCAAGAAGCCGAATCAGAGAAGCCCTGGAAGACCGATACGCCTGTTGTAGACTCTCACCCTGACTAACCATGCTCTAGGGCGCCCTCAACTCCGCCATCGATGCTGCAAAGCGACAAAAGACGTCTACCGTTAGCGCTGGTTGAGAGCTTACATGTTAGCGTTGCTGATGTCTTTATTGCACTGATTTCACTTATGCAGGGCAAAAACCTACACACAAAGCAGAAAGCTGGTTTGTCGCCTCCTGCTCTGCGTTGGTCACGACTCCGGCACTTCGTTTTCCATAGTCGTTCAAGGTCGCATCACTCCGAACTATTCAAAAGCTACAGGGCGATGAAGAATAAGGCCCGCTCGGGAATACCTGGACTTTCGGCAAGGTACCCTGCCGCCACGTGCCTTCTCATCGACCCTATTGAAATAAATGTAGAAATTATATCAAGACAAGGGCCGGATTCCTGGAAGGGCCGGTACTGGAAAGCAAGGCCACTACGGGCAGTGTTGCTCGCTCTGCTGGCCATGTATGTTAGAATAGATTGGTCCAGCGCAAATAAAAGCTACATTTCAGAGGCATACGTGCCTCGCAAAAAAAAAAAGAAAAAAGAAGAAAAAAAGAAGAAAAAAACCAGAAACCAAAAACCAAAAACACCCCAAGGAATCTTTACCGGCTTACATGGTGTGCTTCGGTCCTAGGAGTTGGTCAAGGGAGGCAACGCAAGACGATTGAGCGGTGAGTGCAGATTGGCAGGTTTCCCAGTGAGAAATTCAATCCTGCGTTCTGTATATTTCGATGAGATACAACTATTGACATGCCATTCGCCTCGCTGCCGATTCCTGTACTCCAATATGCATGTCCGTGGTAACAAAAATGAAACGTTACTCATTGCCTCCCCAATCACCACTTGACCAGGCCGACTTGCTTCTTCGTTTCCGGGCCATCCGAGTCCCCGGTGAAAGACGTCCCCTCAAGGTCCTCAAAGGTCTCTTCATCAGCGCCTAGCCCACCCCTCACGACACCTCGGTGGGGACCTCGATCAGGGCCCTCAGCGCGGCGTCCAGGTCCGGGATCTCGCTCGCGGAGCGGGCGACGGCGGCCCACTTGACGACGCCGTTCTTGTCGACGGCGAACGCGCCCGAGGTCTGCCACCGGGAGCCGCTCTCGGTGGACCTGTTCCAGATGCCCTGGGTCCGGCCCAGCTGGACGGCGCTGTAGATGGAGGCGGGGCCGACGGCGTGCCAGTAGCTGGAGAGGCCCAGGCCCCAGGCGGCGTAGACGTCGCGGTCCTCGTCGACGACGAGGTCCGTCTCCCAGGCGCCGCCGACGTGCTCGACCCACGAGTCGGTGGCGGTCTGGTCCGAGTGGCTGACGGCCACGCAGTGGATCTGCGGGTGGTGCTTGATTGAGAAGGCGGTCAGGTCGCGGAAGGTCTTCTCGGCGACTGGGGAGTTTGGGGTGTTAGTAAACTGTTTCTGTCTTTCATGTGAGTATGGGTGTAGAAGGTATGGGAGTGTGGGAGTGTAGGAGTGTGGGAGTGTGGAAGTGTGGAAGTGTGGAGGGCTATGCTTGTTTGAGCATGGCTTGATAGCTTACATGGACAGCCACAGTGTCGTAGGAAGACAATGATGGTGGGTTTCCCTTGGTCGAGCTTCAGCTTCTCATGCTTTGGCGCGGGCTCGCCGACCTTGGGCACTGGCGCGACTTGTTTTGCTGGAGGGGTCTTAAACGATTGGAACTCTTGTGAGAAGATCTCTCCCAAGGTTGGTGCCATTATCAAGAGGCGGTGTTATGATATGTCTGATTTGATGTTGGAATCTGGTTGGTTGGTCTCGTTACAGGTAGGCGGTACAGATATGTAAGTGTAAGTGTAGGTGTGAACGGGGACTTATTGAATTATCTAGATACTTATCTTAGCGATGATGAATCACGGCACAACGGCACAACGGCACACAACGTCACAACGGGTGTGCGGGTGCAAAGAAAAGGGGGCGCTCGGCATATCAAAGGATACCTAGGTACCTAGGTACATATAGTCCCACTGTCCCACTGTCCCACTTCCCCACATTCCGATCTGATAAGATAAAGCTAACTTTCTGCCACTCTCGATGCGCGTCATCCCGTCTTTTTTTGCGAACCCAAAAGAGGATTGCATAAGTTCACACATAAATTCAACATAAATAAACCCTTTTTGTTTCAATAAGTTGTGCAGACTGATGAGATTCTCACCTCACCCTCCAGCTAGCCTCTCACCCTCAGCTGATTGATCGGATTAGCAGAGTCGAGCTCGAGAGATAAGATGCCAAGTTTGAGATGCATGAGATAATCACCCTCCAGCTAGGCCAGCAGAGCAACTATCTGGCCACGCATTTCTGGAACGCCCAGGTTTGATTGAGCCCGCCCCCAGACACATGAGAAGGAACATGGTACTGACTCTTCGATACCAGGAATCCTACTTCACATACACCGAGGATGAACAATCCGCCATAGACCATGACGTGCACTGGCGCCCCGGCCTCGCCGCCGACGGCTCTGAGACCTTCATGCCGCGTACCGTCATCTACGACCTGAAGGGCGGCTTCGGCTCCCTCCGGAAGATCAACGCCCTCTACGAGATCCAGGATGAGAACCCGCCACAGGCCTCGTCCCTATGGGGTGGACAGACCGTCGTGCAGAAGGCCGAGCCCATCGAGCCCAGCGCCTACCAGCAGTCGCTCGACAGCGGTCTGGAGCCGCCGGCGCTCACCACCGAGACCGTGCGGTACTGGTCAGACTTCAACCGCGTCTACTACCACCCTCGGAGCATCGTTCAGCTGAACGAGTACGAGCTCAGCTCGAGCCTGGCGCCCTTTGAGAGGTGGGACTCGGGCGAGGAGCTATTTGCGACCCTGGACAAGGAGCACGACATCGTCGACAGGGACCTGCGGCCCTTCATCGAGGAGGCCGACCAGATGCAGGGCATCCAGGTGGTGACGACGCTGGATGATGCCTGGGGCGGGTTTGCCTCAAGGTATCTCGAGAGATTGAGGGACGAGTACGGCAAGACTACCATCTGGGTATGGGGTTTGCAGGAGGCGTTCCATCAAGGCATAAGTCGGGTAAGTGCCGCTGAAACACCCTCATATATCTTGATTCTTTTGTTTCATCTCATACACGTCCACCACATGCTGACTGCGTTCGCACCAGGACAAACGCCTGCTCAGGCTGGTCAATAAGGCCAAGTCCCTCACAGAGATGTACAAACAAGCCTCCCTCGTCATCCCCCTCGCCATCCCGTCCTCGCTGCCCCCGCGGGTCCGCAACGCACTCTCCCTGGATCCCTCTTCCGCCTGGCACACCTCGGCCCTCCTCTCCGCGGCCATGGAGTCCGCCACGCTCCCCTCCCGCCTCAAGGACCCCGCGAACCGGGAGACCCTCGGCCACATGACGGACCGGCTCAACGTCCACGGCAAGCAGACAGTCGCCAACCTGCAGATGAGCTTCTCGGGCGCAGGCGCGGTGCCACAGAGCAGGGACGCGGGCGGTGAGCCCAAGGACGGCCTGCGCCTGGACATGGACTTCAGGCCGGCTGACGACCTTGGCAGCGACGGGGGGAGGAGGCAGCAGAACGGCTTCCACGGCGGGCCCAAGATCTTCAGCCAGGTGCTGGCGAGCCGGGGCGACCGGACCGGGGGTGACGGCGACGACCAGGACGTGGACATGGACGAGGACGAGGATGACAAGGCGCGGCGGAGGGCCCGGGGCGAGGCCGTCAGCAGGACGTACCGGTCCAGGCTGAGCTACCCGCTCCCGAGCAGCTTCCCGCAGATCTTCCGTGACGACAAGGGCGAGGCGCTGAGGGAAGGCATCGCCGTGACGACCTCCCTGTCCACGGACACGGAGCTGTCCGGGAGGCTCAAGGCGCTGCGGTCGACGGTGTCGAGGCTGATCGGCATCGAGGACAGGGAGACGCTCAGCAACGAGCTCGCCGAGATGGCGGACGAGTACCACGAGGGTTGGTCGAGTGGCAGTGATAGCGGGGAGGACGATTGATATCATCTGCTGGCGCGGAGGCATTGGATAATACCCGAAAGAAGGATGAGGTAAAGAGGGAAAGGGGAGGATCCCGAACATGCTGTACAGTAAGCAGATACTCATTGAGTAGATGTAATCTAGAGACCTGACATGAGGCAGACGCCCAGAATATGAGTTTAATGTTAACACAGTTTCGTAATGAACATGCAATAGATACCTGTTTACCTAAATACCTAGAATATACCTACCTACCCAGGTATGCTAATACGTTTCTATGAGACCACCAAGATTCGTATCATCGTTTCCAAGACCCCAAACTCGTCATATCTCATTCTCCTTGACCCATAACGTGAGGAGTCCATCTCAGACTTGGGTGACTAGATTAGCCCCCTCGCAGCAAATTCCCCAAATGCAGCGTCCACAGCGACAGCCAGCCTTTGAACAATCTGCGCAACCAGCCCCGAATCAATGTTATAAGCAGGCATGATAAGGATTTGATCACCCTTCCCGCCACCCGCACAGCCCTGACCATAATATACCATCATGGGCCCGCCACCCTTCCCACCTCTCATGGCCTTCTCGTGTACCACCTTGGCCACCTGCAGGGATGGCTCGAACGGCGCCTTGGTCTCCCTGTCCCGCACGAACTCAAGACCCCAGAACAGCCCTCTCCCACGAACATCTCCGACGTGCGGGTGGCCTCCCAGGCGATCCACAAGGAGTCCCTTGAGGTGTTGGCCCTGCACCCGGACGTTGTCCAGGAGGCCATTCCGCTCGATGACCTTTTGCACGGCCAGCGCTGCGGCGGACACGACGGCGTGGTTCTGGAACGTATGACCATGCGTGAACGTCGCGCCCGCCCTGGCCATGGCGTCAACGACGCGCCCTCCGACCAGGACCGCCGAGCATGGCTGATACCCGCCCGCAAGGCCCTTGCCAATGCACTGGATGTCGGCACCACGCCCTCCTGCTCCCAGGCGTGTGTCGTGCCAGTGCGCCCCATG
>JAJSPL020000094.1:0-23059 GCA_021272945.2 Cytospora paraplurivora | reverse complement strand
TGGTGTCCTGGGGCGTCAAAGATGTCGAACTGCAATTCTTTCTTCCGGCCTGCAATCGTGGTAGGTAGGTGATCAGTCTCCCTATAGATGGTACCGTTGTCGTATTCGACGAGATTTGCTGAAATCGTTCCCAAGGTGTAGGCTTGGTCTTTGTAGTGCCATGGCATCCTCTTCTCATTCACCAAGTCGGGTGAGATGAAATTTCCTTGTGCCCCACTGTCTATGAGCGCACGTGTTCGAGTCGTTCCAATGAGTATTTCCAATTCGAGGTGGGCATTGATATCCGTTGTTATGGCGCAGAGGAACCGTGCTGGGTTCTTGCTGTTTGGTGGTTCCGCTCCTAACAGCTGTCGTCGTTTTTTGGCTGTTCTTCCGGGAGGTTTCCCAGGCTATGGGTAATTCGTTCCCATACCGTTGGTTTGGCTTTTCCCTTCCTCTGGGGCTGTAGTCGTTCTGGTTCTTGCATGAACGTGTTCCAAACGCTCACTTGTCTGTTGACTCGTTGGGCTCGCTCTCTTCTCTTACGAGCGGCTTCCCTCTCTTCCTTGCGCATGTTGCGATGCCAAGTGTTGACCTTTTCTTGTTCATGGATCCTGCAGCGCTGCGATGGGCATTCTCGCAATGTCCCATAGCTGGTGAAGCACTGCTGCGGGTATCTGTCGAAATCGTATTCGAAGACCGCATATCCGTTGGTACTGAGTTCCTCGTTCTTGTAGAACCATGGGCCGAAGTCGCTGGGGTGGTAGTACTGGTGCATCCCTTGTTCTTGGTATCGTCGTGGAAAGAACTTGTTGCAAACCTTGTCTGCGAAGTGGGTCGTGCATGAGTCGAAGATGCACGAGATCCAGGCGACATTCTGTCCATGACTGCTGTCGTAGGGAGATAGCTGCACTGCTTCTCCAGGTCTCAAGGATTCGCTGTTGACTTCTGTGAACTGGTGTAGAGGAATTCCACAGACTGCAAACTGGTATTCTGATCCATCGTACGGTAGGATCCTTGCTGTTAACCCAAGATAATAGGTGGGATCTGGGATGTGTTGCCGAATGGGTTCCAAGAGGGTATCGTTGATCCATTGTCCTAATAGGGTTTTCTGTTCACCGTCTAGAGCCTGTGTAACGGCCGGGTTGGTGTTTCCTCCTTCCTCGTTGTTGTACCATGTTTCGCGGAGCAGGTGGGTTTGTCCTAGTGGTTCCTCTTCCACTGTATCTCCTGTCCCTGAGGTCGTGAGGGTGATGTTAGGGATTATGTCTTGTCCTTGGGGCCTTGGTTCGAGGTAGTCGTTGTCGAGGGCCGTATCGTCTTCTGCCGTCGTACTGACACGTCGTGCCAATCCGATTGTTCGTGCTGCGATGTCAGCTTGTCTCTTACCTGCTGGAACTGGTCCCCATTGTTTTTTCTTCTCGCTTCTGCAATCCTTTGCGAGGTGTCCTGGCTTGCCGCAATTGAAGCATTTGCGCGTTTCCTGCTTCTGGGCCGCGCCAAGTTCCATTGGTCCGGGATGGTGTCCGTAAGCCGTTGACTGTGGCTTGCTACGGTTGCTGTCGTACTTCCGTCCAACGTTAGGCTGGTTTCGGTGCTTGGGTCCTGTGTAAGGGATATTCTGTCCCTTCTTCTCTAGCTTTCTTTCATAGAGGCGATTGTCGATGCGCACCGCGTTCTTTGCGTACTGGAAGAAGCTCTTGGGCCTGTCTTCCTTCGATAGTTCGTCCTTGACCGAGTCCTTCAGTCCAAGGTAGAACGAGTTCATGAGGGGTTCGTCCTGCCAATCCAGCTTGTCTGCGATTTGTCGGAACTTTGACAAGTAGTCCGAGACAGATCCTGTCTGCCTGAGTCTGGCGAGGTTGCGTTCGGCTTGTCTTTCTTCGTCAGGTTCTCCGAATGCGCCGGTGATTGCTTCGACAAATCCTTCCCAACTACCGAAGATTTTCTGGGTAGTTTCCTTTCTGTTGGGCTCGTCGTTGTTCATGAAGTCTCTCAGGGTTGGTTCAAACCACATGCGTGCATCGTCTCTGAGACTATTGGCAATGAAGACCATGGTGCGAGGGAATGCGTTTCTAGGGAACTTGTCCTCATAGAAGTACAAGTAGGCTCGGTAACTGGTCAAGAATGCACGTAGGGTACCCCGAGTACCGTCGAATGGCTGAGGCAATCCAAGCTTTGGCTCGTGACGCTGGGGCTCATCTTCTCCTGGAGTGTCGAAAACTCCTGCTTGATGTTGGTCGATAGAGGCGTCGTGAGACATGGTGATGTCCGAGTCTTCTTCTTGGCTGAGAACTTCGTAGATATTCTGGGTGTGATAGAATTCTTGTCGGAACCCTTCGATGTCCGCTTCGAATGAGTTGCTGGATCCTGTGTGATCTGCTGGAGGCGTATCTTGTGACGATTGGCTCATGGAGTGCTGGAATATTGCACAGAGGTTGCACGTCAAACCTTCTGGACAAGAGCGATCAAAATGTAATGATCACAGTATCGTTGACTAAAAAGGTACTTTACTGTGGTTCAGGGTTGATGTCAACAAAGAGGTTCAAGGTGTGCTGTGCAATATTTCCGACTGAGATCAAGAGGAGATTACTCCTATCAATGGTGAGATTGATACTTAGATTGATCGCTGAAGAGCTAACTGATGCTATCTACTGCTGAGAGAGTGTCCTGTTATATATCCGGCTCTTCATCGATGGCTATGTTGGATATGTTCTGATCCAACATATCCTGGATATGTTGGATATGTTCCTATCCAACATATCCTGGCTTGCTGGCTGATCCTGCCACGTGACCAGGGTGGGTCCCTTGTCACATCTCATGCGCTGTGCCGCATGTTGGTTCCCTCCCTTTGTTTCCTTTTGCATGAGCCCTGGTACCTCGACCGTGGGTCATGACACTATATCTACTGCGAAATCAGAAAACTTCAAAGGCCTATCTTCCTTCGAGAGCTCATCCTTAACTGAATTCTTTAGTCTAGTATAGAATGCATTTATAAATAGGCTATCCTCTTATTTAAGTTAGTCTATAATTTATCGGAACCTCGCTAGGTATTCTATGACTGAGCTAGTTTATCGAATCCTAAGAAGTTGCTATTCGGCCTATCTTTCTTCGTCTAGTTTTCTGAAGGCTACTATAATAGCTTCGGAAAAGCCTTACTAGCTGCTAAAGATCTTAGTCGTAGTCTCCTTCTGATTAGCTAGTTTATTATCGATGAAGTCCTAGAGGGTTAGTTCAAACTAAAGGCAAGCATTATCCCTAAGGCTATTAGCGATAAATACTATAGTTCAGTAGAATATAGTTACTAGGAACTTATCTTTATAAAAGTATAAGTAGGTATAATAACTAGTGAGGAATATATATAAAGTACCTTAGGTACTATCAAATAGTTAAGGTAAGTTAAGTTTAAGCCTATAGGAATAAAGTTCGTCCTCTAGAGCACCTAGGGCTCCTCCCTAGTATTCAACTTCTATATAGTCTACTATACTAATATCTAAGCTATCGAGAACTTCATAAATATTCTAACTATAATAGAATTCTTATCTAGCTTCTTCGAGATCTACCTCGAATGAGTTATTAGATCTATTTCATATAGATAGAGGTATCTCTTGAAGAGATAAGCTTATAGAGTACTTGAGTATTATATAGAGGTTATATATCAAACCTTCTAGATAAGAGTAATCAAAATATAATGAATATAATAGGGTTAGCTAAAGGGTACTTAGCTATATACTAGGTTTATATTAATAAAAGGGTTCAAAGTATTCTATATAATATAGTTATACTATGATCAAGAGGAGATTACTCCTATTATATAGGAATAATACTTAGATTAATCACTAAAGAGCTAAGAGGTATCTATCTACTATAAAGGGAATATCCTATTATATATCTAGCTCTTTATCGATACCTAGGTCGACTATGCCTATAGTCTTTATAGTTGAATAACGACTAGGTTGACTATATCTATAGTTGCTATAGTCAAGGTATAACTAATCCTATTATATAACCTAAGTAGGTATATACTTTATTTCCTTAGTTCTATAGTTATATTAGTTATACTTCTCCCTATGACCTATATATCCCCTAGTCCTCGACTATAGGTCATAATATCTAGGTAAGTAATTACTATAATATCTAAATATTCTTTTAATATATTATTAATTATAGCTTAAAATATTACTAAAGTATTAGTTAGCCTAAATAGTATAACTTAGTACTCGAAGAGTCTATATCTTATTCTAAATATTATTTTCTATTCTTCTTCTTCCTTTATTTAAATAAGGTTATATACTTTCTTTAAGTCGAATACTATAAAGATCTTAGCTCCTTAGAGTCTTCTATATAATTCTTAAATAAGTAATAATAAGTAGTAGTTTTTGATAGTAATTTTATTAAGATATCTATAGTCTATATATAGTCTTAATTTTCTATTTTTCTTAGGTATAAATAGGATTAAGTATCCTACTAGTAATATTAATAGTCTAATAAATCCTTTTACTAGATTCTTATCTAAGTACTCCTTAAATACCTTGAGTTATTCTTTATTAAGATTATAAATCTTATTAAACTATAGTATCTTTTCTTCTTATAGTAGAATCTTATAATTCTAGTATAAGTACTCTAGAAGTCTTATATTTAGGGTAGCTATAAATAGCTTTTTATACTTCTAGTATTCTTTTAGAATATATTCTTTAGGGTCTTTTCCTGCCTTTTTTACTTCCTATAAGTAATTAGTAAATCACTAGATATATAATTATACTTTTTTACTAACTTCTTATTATTATTATCTTTTCCTTTATCTTATAAGAGTATCTCTTTCTAGAGATACTACTATTTATTAAGCTATTCTTATTGAGGCTACTATTTTATAAGCCTTTTTATAGTTCTTAATATCTTATATAGCTCCTTCTAGTCTTCTTTTCTATTTAAGAGTCTTTATATTCTTTAGTATATTATTCTTTCTTTAGCTATAACTATAGTCTATTATAGAGTATACTCCTAGTTACTATTATTTATCTAATATACTTATAGATTATTCCTTAGTCTATATAGAGGCTATATTCTTCTCTAAGCTATTCTTAGCTATCTTTCTAAAGGTAACTAGGATCTCGTTTAAGCGCTCTTCTCTTAGGTTATCTCTAGGGACTAAGTCTTTTCCTATTACTATATTAGCTATTTTATCTATTAGTATATCTCTCTAGTAGATCTAACTAATAGTCTAGTTAATATTTAGGTTATACTTCCTCAACTATAGTATTTCTAAAATAATTTCATATCCTAGGGTATTAAAGATATCGAACTATAATTCTACTATATAGCTTATAATTATAGTAAGTAGGTAATTAGTCTCCTTATAGATAGTATTATTATTATATTCGATAAGATTTACTAAGATTATTCCTAAGGTATATACTTATTTCTTATATTACTATAAAAGTTATTTCTTATTTACTAAATTAAGTAAAATAAAGTTGCTTTATACTCTACTATCTATAAGAGTATAAGCTCGAGTTT
The DNA here is from genome assembly GCA_021272945.2 of Cytospora paraplurivora. Classification (NCBI taxonomy): domain Eukaryota; kingdom Fungi; phylum Ascomycota; class Sordariomycetes; order Diaporthales; family Cytosporaceae; genus Cytospora; species Cytospora paraplurivora. The sequence continues at coordinate 17,563 of JAJSPL020000094.1, read as the reverse complement.
TTCTAATAAGTATTTCTAATTCGAGGTAGTTATTAATATCCGTTTTTATAGTATAAAAGAACTATAGTAGGTTCTTACTATTTAGTAGTTCTACTCTTAATAGCTATTATCGTTTTTTAGCTATTCTTCTAGGAGTATTTCTAATCAATTAGTAATTCTTTCTTATACTATAGGCTTAGTCTTTTTTTCTTCTCTAGCCTAGAGCTATTCTAGTTCTTATATAAGTATATTCTAAATACTTACTTACCTCCTAACTTATTAGGCTTGCTTTCGTTGCTTTTAGAGAGCTTCTTTTTCTTCCTTATATATCTAGTAATACTAAGTATTAATCTTCTTATTACTATATATCTTATAGTAGTATAAAGAGTAATCTTATAAGGTACTATAGTTAGTAAAGTACTATTAGAGGTAACTATCGAAATCATATTCGAAGATAGTATATTTATTAGTACTATATACTTCGTTGTTATAGAACTATAGACTAAAGTAATTAGTATAATAGAAGTTATATATATCTTAGTCTTAGTATCTTTATAGAAAGAATTTATTATATACTTTATTTATAAAATATTCAGGGTATTTATCAAAAATATATAAAATCTATAGGATATATTCTTTATATTAGCTATTTTATAGTAAGAGGTATAATATCTTTATTAGTCTCAAAGTTTCTACTATATTAGCTTCTATATACTTATATAGTAGTATACCTAATACTATAAACTAGTATTCTAATCCTTTATAAGGTAGTAGTCTAACTACTTTTCCTAGGTACTAGGTTAGTTTATAGTTAAGCTAAGTTATAGTATTATAACCTATAGTCAAGATACTAGGGATTATATAGAGGAAATAGAAGAAAGAAACTAATATATAGTATAGTATATAGGAAGAAATATAGGACCTACTAGGTTATATAATCTAGATTAGTTAGTAAGACTAGATATATTAGATTAGTAATATATCTAATATATCTAGGACTAGATATATTAGATCACTAATATATCTAAATAATCTATCGATAAAGAGCTAGATATATAAATAGGATATTTCCTTAGTAGTAGATAGATATCTCTTAGCTCTTTAGTGATTAATCTAAGTATTAATCTCACTATTAATAGGAGTAATCTTTAATTAACTATAGCGACTATATTATATAGAATACCTTGAACCTCTTTATTGATATAGACCCTTACTATAGTAGAAAGTACTCTTTAGTTAACCCCTACTATAATTAGTATATTTTAATCGCTCTTATCTAGAAGGTTTAATATATAACCTCTATATAATACTATAGTACTTTATAAGCTCGAGTCTATAGTAAACTCTCCTGAATTCAGATAACTTCTTCGAAGCAGATATTGAAGAATTCCGATAAGAATTCTACTATACGTATAATATATATGAAACTCTTAGTAGTAATACTCTCTCTGACGATAGTATAGCTACCTCTGAGCTAGCTAGTAATATATAGATAGAAGACCCTTTAGTAGTACTACTTAGGGACGAGTACCCCTACTATTTCAAAGTCAATAAGCTACTATACTTCATAAGCAAATATAGAACCTTGAGAGGATTCCTTACCCTTAGCTAAGTCTATTTTATCTACTTCGCTAAAGACTTAGATACCCTATATAAGATAGTCCTCGTAATTAGAAGTAGACTTTAAGATAATATATTAGTCTAGTTCGAACCTATTATAAGGAATTATATCAGAAATCTAAAGAACCTAGACCTTATGAAATAGTATATAAAGGAAATTTTTAGTAATTACTCTATCTTCGAAGAAGCCCTCAAAGGAGCTTTTAAAGACCTAGACACTAAAAGATTAGTAAAATAAAAGCTAAGTACCCTTAGATAAACTAAATTAGCTACTAACTACTTAGTAGAGTTCTAGTAGATAGTCTTATACTTAGAATAGTAAGATAAACTACTTATACTATACTTTTATAAAGGACTTAAGGATAATATTAAAGATAAGCTTATTAAGCTTGATCGACTAGACTTCTTTCTAGAATATGCTTAGATAGTAGTATATATCGATAATTAGTTATTTAAATAATACCTAGAAAAGAAGGGTAGTAGATAGAACTCTAGAAGCAAGAAATATAAGAATTACTATGATTGATAAAGGAACTCCCCCTCTATAGTTTATAAGTAGTATCTAGGACCTATAGAACTAGGGGTAGTATAGAAATAAGAAAACTATAAGTATTTCAACTATAGAAAACCTAGATATTTAGCTAGAGAATACTAGAGTAAGAGAAAGAAGAAGTAAGAACTAGTCCCCTTAGGTAAGAAATATACTAACCTTATAGTATAAATAGTTAGAATAGCCTAATATAGCCTTACTTAGGTAGAAATAGACTTCCTATTCGAGAAGAATCCTTAGGAGCTAGAGCTCTAGGAATAAGATAATATACCTAGTATTACTAGTATAACCTCTAAGGTAGAGGATATAAGAGAAGAAGAACCCTTAGGATAAACCTACTTACTTAACGAGATATAGTATAATAATAACTAGACTATAAACCCTATTATAACTTCAGAATTAGACGAAGTATAAAAGGACTTACTTAGAAAATAGATTAATAAGATCCTATTAAAACCTATAACTTAGCCTAACTATAAGCTAACCTAGTACCTAAGGGAAGCAGCTAGACTACTATCCTATAAAGGATTAGAATACTAGTTTATAGTATTAGGTATACTACTATATAAGTATATAAAAGCTAATATAGTAGAGATACTAAGACTAATAGAAGTATTATACCTCTTACTATAGAATAGTAAATATATAGAATATATCCTATAAATCTTATATATTTTCGATAAATGCCCTAAGTATTTTATAGATAAGGTATATAATAAATTCTTTCTATAAAGGTACTAGGACTAGGATATATATAACTTCTATTATACTAGTTACTTTAATCTATAGTTCTATAAGGACGAAGTATATAGTATTAATGAATATACTATTTTCGAGTATAACTTCGATAGCTACCCCTAGTAATACTTTACTAACTATAGTACCCTATAAGATTGCCTTTTATACTACTATAAGATATATAGTAATAAGAAGATTAGCGCTTAGTACTAATAAGTATATAAAGAAGAAAAAAAGGCTCTTTAGAAGCAACGAGAATAAGCTTAATAAGTCAGAAGATAAATAAGTATTTAGAATATATTTATATAAGAGCTAGAATAGCTCTAGGCTAAAGAGAAAGAAAGGACTAAGCCTATAGTATAGGAAAGAATTACTAATTAACTAAGAACCCTCTTAGAAGAATAGCTAAAAAACGATAATAGCTATTAATAGTAGAACTACTAAATAGTAAGAACCTATTATAGTTCCTCTATACTATAAAAATAGATATTAATAACTACCTTAAACTAAAAATACTTATTAGAAAAACTCAAGCTTATACTCTTATAGATAGTAAAGTATAAAGTAACTTTATTTTACCTAACTTAGTAAATAAGGAATAACTTCTATAGTAATATAAGGAATAAATATATACTTTAGGAATAATCTTAGTAAATCTTATTAAATATAATAATAGTACTATCTATAGGGAGACTAATTACCTATTTACTATAATTATAAGCTATATAGTAGAATTATAGTTTAATATCTTTAATACTCTAGGATATGAAATTATTTTAGGAATACTATAGTTAAGGAAGTATAACCTAGATATTAACTAGACTACTAGCTAGATCTACTAGAAAGATACTCTAATAGATAGAATAGCTAATATAATAGTAGGAATAGACTTAGTCTCTAGAGATAACCTAAGAGAAGGATACCTAAATAAGATCTTAGTTACCCTTAGGAAGATAGCTAAGAATAGCTTAGAGAAGAATATAGCCTCTATATAGACTAAGAGATAGTCTATAAGTATATTAGATAAGTAATAGTAATTAGAAGTATACTCTATGATAGACTATAGTAGTAGCTAAGGAAAAGATAATATACTAGGAAATATAAAAGCCCTTGAATAGAAGAAAAGGCTAAAAGGAGCTATATGAAATATTGAGAACTATAAAAAGGCTTATAAAGTAGTAGCCTCTATAAGGATAGCCTAATAAATAGTAGTATCTCTAGAGAGAAATACCCTTATAAGATAAAGGAAAAGATAATAATAATAAGAAGTTAGTAAGAAAGTATAACGATATATATCTAATAATTCGCTAATTACTTATAGGAAGTAAGAGAAGTAGGAAAAAACCTTAAAGAATATATTCTAAAGGAATATTAGAAGTATAAAAAACTATTTATAATTACTCTAGATATAGGACTTCTAGAGTACTTATACTAGGATTATAAGATTCTACTATAGGAAGGAAAGATACTATAGTTTAATAAGATTTATAATCTCAACGAAGAATAATTCAAGGTATTTAAGGAGTACTTAGATAAGAACCTAATAAAAAGATTTATTAGACCCTTAATATTACTAGTAGGATACTTAATCCTATTTATACCTAAGAAAAGTAGAAAATTAAGACTATATATAGACTATAGATATCTTAATAAAATTACTATTAAGAACTACTATCTATTACTACTTATTTGAGAATTATATAAAAGACTCTAAGGAGCTAAGATCTTTATAGTACTTGACCTAAAGGGAGTATATAACTTTATCTAAATAAAGGAAGGAGAGAAATAGAAAATAGTATTTAGGATAAGATATAGACTCTTTAAGTACTAAGTTATACTATTTAAGCTAACTAATACTTTAGTAATATTTCAAGCTATAATTAATAATATATTAAGAGAATATTTAGATATTATAGTAATCGCTTACTTAGATGATATCCTTATCTACTCTAAAAACGAGAAAGATTATAAGAAATATATATACTAAGTACTCTAGGTACTAGAAAAAGCGAAACTCTTAGTAGAACTAAAAAAGTATAAGTTTTATATAAAGGAAATAGATTTCTTAGAATATATAATTACTCTAGGAAAGATCTAGATATAAGTATCTAAAATTATAGTAGTTAAAGACTAGCTAATACCTACTAATATTAAGGAAGTATAAAGCTTTCTTAGATTTACTAACTTCTACTAATAATTCATTAAAGATTATAGAAAGTATATAATACCTTTAATATATTTAATAAAGAAAGATATACTATTTATTTAGACTATAGATACTTAAGATATATTTGATAAGATCAAAGAAATCATTACTTCTAAACTCTTCTTAATAGAAATAAACTCTAATAAACTATTTAAGGTAGAAATAGATACCTTAGACTATACTAAAGGCAGATAACTCAGATAATAAGATGATATAGGAAAACTATACTCTATAGCTTTTATATCAGGGAAATTCAGTAGACTTAAATTAAACTACTAGATTTATAATAAAGAATTAATAGTAGTTATAGACTTATTCAAGAAATAGGAATCCTATCTAATTAGAACTAAATACTAGATTAAAGTCTACTTAAATTATAAGAACTTCATTTAATTTACGACTACTAAGGTACTTAATAAATAATAAGTTAGATAAGTAGAATATCTCTCCTAGTTCGACTTCAAAATCTATTATTAAAAAGAATTAGAAAATAACTAAGCTAATACTCTTAGTCGATAATTAGACTACTAGTAAGAAGTACCCCTAGAAATCTAGAGTATACTAAAATAAGATATAGATAGAAATATCATCCTAGAACTAAGATAAGTAGGAGCTACCCTTCGTCTAGAAATTAATAATATTTAGAAAAGTTAGTTATAAGTAGTATAATAAGCCCTAGAGCTAGAATTCAAGAATACCCTAAAAGAAAAAGATAGACTCTTATTATAAGAAGATAAGATCTATATTCTATAAAAACTATGAGAATAATTGATTCGATAAATATATAAAGTACTTACTTATAGATACTAAGGAATTATAGTAACTATAAAGAAAATTCGTAGATACTACAAATTTCTAAAAATATAATATAAAGTAACCTAGGTTATCAAAAGTTATAATATCTATAATAAGAGTAAGGCTATAAGATATAAACCTTATAGAGAACTCTAACTATTACTAATAGCTAAGTAACTATAGTTATTAGTTAGTATAGATTTTATTATTAAACTTCTAAAATCTAAGGAACTAATAATAAGAGTACTATACGATAGTATCCTAGTTATTATAAATAGACTTATAAAGTATACTTACTTCTTACTATATAAGGAAGCTTCTAATATAGAAGAACTCATATATATATTCTTATATAATATTATAAGCTAGTATAGAATACTAGATAAACTTATTATAGATAGAGGAATAATATTTACTTCTAAATTTTAATAGGTAATACTAAGATAACTTAGAATCAAATAGAAAATATCTATAGTATACTACCCTTAGATAGATAGTTAGATAGAATAACTTAACTAGATCATCGAATAGTATATTAGAAGTTATACTAATTATAAGTAGAATAATTAAGTAGAACTACTCCTACTAATATAATTCGCCTATAATAGTATAGATATATCGATAATAGAAGTATTACTATTTTATATTAACTTCAGATATAACTTTAAGGTATATAAAGAACTTATTATAGGATAAGAAAATATCGAAATAAGTAAAAGAATAGACGAAATCTACTAGGTATAGAAATAAATACGAGAAGAACTTATATTTATCTATGAATAAATAATAAACTACTATAACTAGTAGAGGTTGAAGGGATTAACCTTTAAGAAAGAAGATAAAGTCTATTTACTATATAAAAATATTTCGATTAAACGACCTAGTAAAAAACTTGACTTTAAAAAACTTAGAGTATTTTAGATTATAGAAAAACTCTCTAATATTAGTTATAAACTTGATTTACCTTTAGGAATAAGGATTTACCTAGTTTTTTATATTTTACTTCTCGAACTAGTACTAGTTAATATAAGATTAGATAAAGATATTAAGCTAGATTATAATAAATAAGAATACGAAGTTAAGAAGATTCTCGACTTATAATAATATAATAGTACTACTGAATATCTAATTAAATAGAAAAAATATAATAATAAAAAAAATATAAAGGAATTAGAAGGAAACTTTAGTAATACTAAACTTGAAATCTAGTAGTATAAATGATAATACCTATTATATACTAGCCTATAGAAATATAATACTTAGGTCTAGACTAAATTCACTTATATCTATACCTACTCTACTCTAGTTAATTTCACTAACTAAATCTTGATTACCCTTACTAACTAGAGAATTAGAGTAAGAATTCTTACTAGTAACCTTAGTCGCTATATATAATACTTCTTTAGCCTCTATATAATCTAATTCCTCTATATTATCTAGACTATAATAGATAGTTTAATATATCTTAGTAGACTATATCTTTTTCTATTTATATAGATACTCGATCTTAGTATTAATAAGGCGATAGTACTCTTTAGTAGCTTCTAACTTCTCCTTTAACTTCTAGTATTAAAGGGTAATTTTGCGAAAGTTAGTAAGCGAAAGACTTAGAATATTATAGGATAATAAGCTTAGTTTGATATACTTAGTATAATAAGATAAATCCTTAAGCGAAGCTTAATAAGAAAGAATACCTTATAGTTTATAGGAAGAATAAAAAGGTATATTAATATAGTTAGTAAGGATAGAAGTAAGTAGAATATTTCTATCTTAGGTCTTCTTAGGAATAGAGGAAGAAGGTTTAGAAATATATAAACCTTTGACTTTAGACAATATAATGAATTAAGAAGGCTTGAATATATAAAGAAGGTTAAGAGATACTTATAAAATAATCGAGATCTTTAGGGCGAAGATTATTAGAGAAGAAGGATAATATTATAACCTATAGTTAAGGTACTAGGGATTATATAAAAGAAATAGAAGAAAGGAACTAATATATAGTATAGTATATAGGAAGAGATATAGGACCTACTAAGTTATATAATCTAGATTAGTTAGTAAGACTAGATATATTAGATTAGTAATATATCTAATATATCTAGAACTAGATATATTAGATCACTAATATATCTAAATGATCTATCGATGAAGAGCTAAATATATAAATAAGATATTCCCTTAGTAGTAGATAGATATCTCTTAGCTCTTTAGTGATTAATCTAAGTATCAATCTTACTATTGATAGAAGTAATCTCTAATTAACTATAGTAACTATATTATATAGAATACCTTGAACCTCTTTATTGATATAGACCCCTGCTGTGACAGGAATCACCTAGTTCACAGCGCAGTAGCTGGAATTCAGTATGATTATTGTAAATTTACGAAGAGGTTCGCCTAATCGAAAGGAAAAGGAAGGGGAAAGCTATAGTAAGGCTGAAAACAAAAGGTAGGTAAAAAGGAATAGCGATAAGGAAAGCTTATCAGAGGGAGCTAACCCTAACCCTAGGTAGCTCTCGCTTGTTGTTTGCTATAACGCCTTTATAACCCCCCCCCCTCTATAGAGCAGCAAAAAATAAGCTATACCTAGAGTTGAACTCAGGAGCAGGAATAATTGGTTTTTTGCGTTTTCCTAGCTAGAGGAGGGATGACCTCAGGGAATAGACTACTACGCTAGGGGCCCTTAACCCTAGTTCATAGCCCTCTCCTACGCTTCGAAAGGTAGTATATCTAGCTGCTTATAAGCTTCCTCTATTTCGAATATACCTATGCTATGCTTTCGTATAGAGCGTCAAGTTAGCTGTCGGCCTGATTTCGTGATCAGCGTCGTAGGCAAATCATCGTCAGGATAGATCAGTATAGTTTCATTCCTCAGCTGCGCGTCTAACTAGAGACGTAGGCGTGATAGGGGTCCTACGTGCTCGGGATATTAGTCGTAGAAGTCCTTGAGCGCTACTAGCGTATTGCAGAGGTTAGATACCGAGTACTACTCAGGGTCGTCGTCCTAGCTGCGCTACTGCATATAGTACTGCAGCTTTCGGTAATATATACGAGAAGCAAGAACCCTTTCTACCTCCTACTCCTCCTCGTCGTCGATAACTTCGCCTTTGGGCTATAGTAGGTCTTATCTAGGGAGTAGGTTGCAAGGGTCCTTGCAGAAGCAGTTAGTATAGAAGCGATAGTAACCCTTCTATAATAGGGGAACTTCGAGGGTAAAGGAATCGTTAGTTATATCAGTAATTAGATAAGACTACTATATTAGGGGGTAGTCTAATTTAGTGCTTAGTCGATCTATAGTCTAAGTCTTCTTGATAATGAAGATGTGATTACCGATAGCAAAGTCAGGCTCGCGGCGATGCTAGTTCGCCTATCGTGTTATACGGTCTTGAGCTATCTCTAATGTGCTATAGGCTTTATCAATATAGCCCTATAGTATCTTAGCGATAGCTTAGGCCTACTGTCGTAATACCTATTCTTATAGCGTACTGAAGTCCTGCGATTGCTATTTCTAATCGAAATGCAGTCGTAGGCGGAAGCTATAGCGTACCTCAAATAGCGTCAGTCTGTCTAAGGAATCGTGTAGGAGGCAGGCTTACGTGAAATCGAGTGCAGGCATCGCTAGCGACTAGTTGTCCTAGTAGTAGTTCACGAATACCTGCAACTATTAGTCGATCTATTAGTTGAGGTTTTCTACCTGTCCTATAGACTGGGAATACCCTGCTGAGGAGAGCTTCTAATTGATACTGAGTATCCTATAAAGTTCGTCTATAAACGATGAGATGAACTATAGTCCTCGGTCTAATACGATTGATTCTAGTAGTCTAAATACACGGAATAGCCCTTCGTAGTATATGTAGGCAGTATCGCTAGCTATTGCCTTATCTATATAAGGGATATACTAAGACGTCTTTGATAAACAGTCAACGATTACTAGGAGGTTATTAGGGCCCCTTCAGTCGTCTAGTATTTTCTTGAAATCAACTACTAGGTACTACTAGTACTATTGCAGCAGCAGTAGAGGGTATAGAAGGCTAGGCGTCTTATTATATAGGTACTTCGTGGAATAGTAGGAGTAGTTAGCAATAAACCGATATATATCTCCTACTAGACCTAGCTACTAGTAGCGCTGCTAGACTAGGTCTTTAGTCTTGTTCTGTCCTAGGTGAGCTATTACAATGCGATAGTGAATATCATCGATGAGTTTAGTCCTTAGGTTATCGTAGTCAGGGACGATAAGTCATCCCTAAAAAGTAATATATTTGTCGTTATAGAAGGTGAAGTCGCTTATAGCCCGTCGTATGCGATTATAGTATAGTTCTAGCGAAGGGTAGTTACAGTTAAGGCGTAGTAATATGTTCACTAGCTCTAGGCCTAACTATACTAGTAGGCATAGGGGAACCTCATAGTCCCTGTGAGCTTCGTCGTTCGCAGTAGTAATATCAGCTATATTTAGGGTAAATAGTTCAGTAGTAGCTTCTTCTATATTACTATTAATGCTTTCGCTCTCCTTCTAGAAGAGGCGCATCGTTCAGTAGGAGTCCTATTACTCTTTCTAGGAGCAGACATCGTCTAGGTATCGCGATAAAGCGTCGGCGGCTGCATTTTCTACGCCTAGGCAGTAAGTGATCGTGAAGTTGAATTGAGCGAGGAGATCAGCCTATCCTGCCTATCAGTGATTCAGTAGCTGCTTAGTACTGAAATAAATGAGGGCTCGATGATCTATGATTACCTCGAAAGGAGAAGTCTATAGGCTAATCAATTCTGCTTACTAGAATATTAGTCCTCGTATTACTACTAATATTTCTTTGTCGTAGATACTATAGTTTATTTCTACAGGGGTTATCGTTTCTGAGAAGAACCCTATAGGGTGCTAGTCATTGTCTTTGAGCTAAGTTAGGACCCCTGCTACTACTCTGTCCGAGGCATTAGTTTCTAGTCTAGTCGGGAGCCTATATTAGAAGTAGGCGAGGATAGGGGCTAAAGTTAACTAGAACTTAAGTTCCTCAAAGGCAGTATCGTAGTCTAGGGTCTAGTAGAAAGTCTCTCCCTTCCTAGTCAACTTTATTAGGGGTTTTATAATGCAGCTATACTCTAGGACGAAGCGCCTATAGAAATTATAAAATCCTAAAAAGGACTATATACCCTTCAGGGTTTTAGGAGGCTTCTAGTCCTTCACTATAGAGACCTTCTTAGGGTCAGTAGCGATACTATCGATACTGATAATAAACCCTAGAAATTTCGTCTAGGTTATATAGAATTTGTACTTCTTTAGGTTAGCCTATAGTCCTACTTCTCTTAGGCGTTCTAGGATAGTTATAACGTACTATACGTATTCCTCTTTTATCTTAGAGAAAATAATGATATCATCGATATACGCGCAGTAAAAATCGTCTAAGTAGTCTATTAGGATTCTATTAATATATCTTTAGAACGTTATAGGCCTATTAGTTAGCCTGAAAGGTATAACCTTATAGCGATATAAACCCTAGCGCGTATAGAAAGTTATTAGGTCCTCGCTCCTAGAATCTATGCGAATTTTATAGAATGCCTAGCGAATATCAATCTTCGAGAAGATAGTCGCTTAGTTCAGGTATACTATCGTCTCTTCGATTAGTAGTAGGGAGTACTAGTCTTTTTCTATGATAGTATTCAACTTTCAGTAGTCTATATAAAAGTATAAGCCCCTACCTGCTTTTATAGTTATCAAGATAAGCGAGGCCTAGGGGGTACTAGCTAGTTCAATGAAACCCTTATCTAAGTTTTCAAGGATATATGCCTTTGTAGCTTTAGCCTCCTCTAAGGATATCTTTCGAAGGGGGTCGTATCCGATAGCTTCCTCGATAGAAGTACCTTCCTTGAGCTTGATTTTATAATTATAGTGCTAATGAGCTAAGAGCCTATTAGACTCAGCCTTACTAAATATACGTAATAGGTAGTAGTATTCTCTAGGGACCTATATTAGTGCTTATTAGAAGAGCGCGTTTTCGTCATAGAGTATAGCTTCTACTATTTCGCCCTTCTATTCCTAGATATACTAGTTAATTTCGTATAGCGAGGTTATAGCGACTTTGAGTTAGTCCTATTTAGCTATTACTAGGAATAGCTCTACTCCGATAGTGAAGATATCTATATACTACTTAGTCTACCCGATTCTATCATAGACTAGTATATACTCCCTATAGGCGTCATACCCCTATAAGTAGTCCTGCTCCTCTCGACGTTATTCCTATTCATAGTAGTATTCTATATATTCCTCTATAGACTACTATTGCTATGCTTAGGATATATAGGGGAACATAGGGGGTAGTCCTGCTAGTGCGTCCTCTATCTTGCATACCCCCCTATTATTGTATCAGGATCTCTATACTATTAGGGACTATATATATCGAGTTAGAGAGGACTTAGTCAAGGTGTATTTCTCTAACTCCTAGATGCAGGCCTATACTATGTATTCTATACTCTTCCCAAGGGGTACTTTATATAAGGGTGCCTAAGGTTTCGAGGGGGTAAGCTATAGTTCTATCGGTTTCCCCTTAGGACCGAAGGTATATCGCTACTATCTTATATCTAGAGTTATATCGAAGTCGTAGAACTATTAGTAGCTAATGATGAGTTTATGTTTTATATCTACTACTACTATAGGCAGGTTCAGGCAGTATCAGCCTTGAATGACGAGGTCTGCTACTAATACAATGTTAATCAGTTGTAAGGCTTTACTATCGAATCTAGTAATAAGGTATAGTGCGAAACCTATCAGGCGCTATACGTTTGTCGCTATTCGCAAAAGTTTCGCTGCGAGCTTTATATTTATAAAAATAAGCCTATTTGCTCCTATATCTGCTAATCCTTTAGTATGCAAGGTGATTTCATTATATACTATAGTATAGGGTAAAAGTAATACTTGACCTCCTATTATTCGAGATAGGAAGTCCTAGGGTATTATACCTTCAACGCCTAAATCCAAATAGTCTATTGTATTACTTATAGGAGGGAAAGGGGGTTTTTCCCCTAGGAGGGAGTCTATTTATCCTAGGGTTATTAGTTTTCCGAATCTAAAGCTGCGTTCAGCTTAGATACATTAGATGCAATCTATTCTCTATATATAGCCTCGATCTATATGATATAGGCCTAGCGACGAGCGTTGTAGTCGTTATAGCTACTATTGTTGTTGCTCTTATTGGGATAGTTGCGACTCAAGTATCTAGTCTACTCGTAATTATAGTAAGCGCTAGACTCGAAAAGGCGTATCACCTTATCCTTGGAAGCGCTATATTGCTATATGATCTATACTGCGTTAAGCTTACTAGCTCCTGAGGATATACTACTATTGCTACTTCTACTGCTCGAGGCGTTGCGATTAGTAGAAATAGCCTAGCTAGTCTTCTAGCTACTATAGTTGCCTTCTATATTCATTACTTTCTAGGTATAGAGTTAGCTAGTACGCTAGTTATCATAGTCTACCTACTGAGCTATATAGTAGTAGTCCTCGAAGGTTATATATCTATCGACTATCGTTAAGGTTATTACTGAGCAGAGATAGGGGATATTAGCTAGCTTATCGTAGATTTTCTCTTTCTAGTCTCGCTTATCGAGATAGATCTTACTAGCTAGACTAACGAAGGTATTATAGAAAGCTACGAAAGAATCACTAGGCTTTATGCAGAGTTCCTTGAACTTTATCTTAGCCTCTACAAGGTTATTTAAGTTATTATATTCGTTTTTCAACTATAATAGGAGTTCCTCCGAGGTACTTATATAGTTAGGGTTATCCTCTTTAAGGTAGGGAGTAAGGTCGACTACAGCCTTGCCTCCTACAAAGGACTCGATAGTAATTATATACTATCGATCGGATAGGTAATAGTCTATATTACCTATAAGCTTATTCTCGAGCTTTTAGAACTATACCTTGAAAGGTAAACCCTTATCTTCGGATTCGTCGTTATACTAGATAGGTAGGTCTAGTACCTTAGTAGAACGTTTGATATAATATCGGGTACTACCCTCTATAGTGACTAAAATAGTAGTTCCCAGGGTACTTTCTCGACCGGGGGGTCGAAGACTACTAGTGCTAATAGGTCTATTAGCCTTACCCTCGGATGAAGACGAAGAGGAGGATCCTCTTTTTCCTTCCCTACCGCCTGTTATACGTATAGGCTTAGCCTTCATAGGTAGCTTCTATCGTAACTTACGTCAGTCTATCAGGAGGTCGTAGATCGCTGAATTCTTTTCCTTAAGTTGAGCCTTCTACTCGTCGATAGTATCTTATAGGTATTAGACCTATTCGTCGACTATATCCTCAATGACTATACCTGCCTTCTCTGATATCTACGAGGATAAGTCATAGTATCTGATTGCTATTTAGCTGAAATACTCTACCTAGAGTTATATACTACTTATATCCTTATTCAATCCCTTTGCCTATATATAGAGCTCTAGTAGGTAGGTATACTAAGCCTGATTAGCTATACATAGTATACTGAATTCGTCGTATAGTATATATGTATTCTACTAATATAGCTTCTTGAAAAGTTTGTATAAGAGTTAACTATTAACCTTCTATATCTACTTGCTCTTATCAGTAAGAGGAGTATAGTAGACTCTGTTCTAGTAGAGTATATAGTAATGATTGATCTTATCCTCAATATTAGAGTCGATTTCGCCCTACTTTAGTCTATAGCGTAGTAAACCCTCTAACTGCTTCTGAAAGAGTTCTATTTCCTCTTATAGGCTTGCTTTAGGTTCGTCTTATTCGTCGTTGTTTCCTTCGTCGTCGCTTCTACTAGTATCTATTATATAGGAGGAAGTCGTACCTACTAAGGTAGTATTGATTATCTATTGTCCTGACTCGAGGGACTTATAGTAGATATAAGTCTTAGCTCGCTTATTATCGCGGAGTATTACCTTATCAATGTCGTTCGCTGAGAAGCATACCTTCTTCTCGACTAGCGTATATTGCGCTTCTTCTTCGTTATTAGGGTCGTTTAGGCCCTTATCAGCGCTATCAAACGCCTCGAAACTATCGTCGTAGGCGCCCTCATCCTCGTAGATATCGCAGGCTATAGCGTCGGCTATAGTAGATGATGTTTTTATAGCCTTCCCAAGCTGCGAGGTCTTTGGATCTTCGTAAATTGTGATGGGAATCACCTAGTTTACGGCGTAGTAGCTGGAATTCAGTATGATTATTGTGAATTTACGAAGAGGTTCGCCTAATCGAAAGGAAAGGGAAGGGGAAAGCTATAGTAAGGCTGAAAACAGAAGGTAGGTAAAAAGGAATAGCGATAAGGAAAGCTTATCAGAGGGAGCTAACCCTAACCCTAGGTAGCTCCCGCTTGCTGTTTGCTGTAATGCTTTCACACCTGCTATAGTAGAAAGTACTCTTTAGTTAACCCCTACTATGATTAGTATATATAGGTTCTAGTAGGATTTTATTAATCTATTTTCTAAGTAGATCCTTTTATACTTCATCTAATTCTAAGGTTATAATAGGGTTTATAGTTTAGTTATTATTATATTATATCTTATTAAGTAAGTAGGTTTATTCTAAGGGTTCTTCTTCTTTTATATTACTTGCCTTAGAGGTTATACTAGTGATATTAGGTATATTATTCTATTCCTAGAGCTCTAGCTCTTAAGGATTCCTTTCGAATAAGAAGTTTATTTCTACTTAAGTAAAGCTATATTGAGCTATCTTAATCATTTATACTACGAGGTTAGTATATTTCTTACCTAAAGAGACTAGTTCCTACTTCTTTTTCCTCTCGCTCTAGTATTCCTTAGCTAAATATCTAAGTTTTCTATAGTTAAAATACTTATAGGTTTCTTATTTCTATATTACCCTTAGCTCTATAGGTCTTAGATACTACTTATAAGCTATAGAAGAGGAGTTTCTTTATCGATTATAATAGTTTCTATATTTTTTATTTTTAGAGTTCTATCTATTACTCTTTTTTTCTAGGTATTATTCAAATAGTCGATTATCGATATATACTATTGTCTAGGTATATTCTAGGAAGAAGTTAAGTCGATTGAATTTAATAAACTCATCTTTAATATTATCCTTAAGTCCTTTATAGAAGTATAATATAAGTAGTTTATCCTACTATTCTAAGTATAAAACTATCTACTAGAATTCTACTAGATAGTTAGTAACTAACTTAGTTTATCTAAGTATACTTAGCTTTTATTTTATTAATCTTTTAGTATCTAGGTCTCTAAAAGCTCCTTTAAGGGCTTCTTCGAAGATAGAGTAATTACTGAAAATTTCCCTAATTATACTGATTACAGTAGAGGTTAACTAAAGAGTACTTTCTACTAGAACTAGGGTTTATATTAATAAAGAGGTTCAAGGTATTCTATATAATATAGTTGCTATAGTTAATTAGAGATTACTCCTATTAATAGTAAGATTAATACTTAGATTAATTACTAAAGAGCTAAGAGATATCTATCTACTACTAAGGGAATATCCTATTTATATATCTAGCTCTTTATTAGTAGATTACTTAGATATATTAGTGATAATATATCTAGTCCTAGATATATTAGATATATTACTAATCTAATATATCTAGTCCTACTAACTAATCTATATTATATAACCTAGTAGGTCTTATATTCCCTTCTAGGTACTATACTATATATTAGTATAAGGGGCTAGCCTACGATACGACTATAGGTAGGTACTAATAAGGATATATTCTAAAGTATAAAGAAGGAAGAAGAGAGGTCTAATAGACCTCTTTCTAGTAGTTTATATAGATCTAACTAGGCCTAGTATAGACCTATACTAGGTCTATTGCTTACCTAATGCATAAGCCCCTAGGCTTAGGCCTATAATATAGCCCCCCTCTTCTAGCCTAGCTCTATTTCGCTAGGGCTAGGAAGAAGCTAAGCCTAGCTAGAATATACCTATAGTAGTAGCAATACTATACCTAGTTCAGGGCAGATAAATCCTTATCCTAAGCGCTAATCAAAGCTACCTTATATACTCAATAGGGGCCCTATTGAGCTATAGGGTGAAAGGAGTTATACAATAGATACTAATAGTATGCTCTCTTATAGATAATCCTATTCTACCTCAATAGTTCAATAGGTATACTATAATAATAGTACTTTATTTATATAATAATAAAGCTGCTTATCCTAGGATAATAGTAGGTCTTATTTATTGAAATAGATATATAGGTCATTCTAGTCCTATTCTAAATATGAATATCGAGCCTAGGGATATATAAAAGCTTATATCGCCTATATTATAGTTTGAATATATATATCGTAGATTATAGCAAATATAAGCTATTATTTTTATCGTAGTATAACTATAGATGTCCTAATTTTTCTTTATAAATATAAATATACCTACCCTAATATCTATCGATTCGCATCTATAATGATAATATAGTAACTTATCTTAAGTCTTATATATATTTTAATCATCAAGTATATTACGCCTATAATGAACCTATGATAACTTCATCATTATATCTCCCCTACTATTACTTATACCTATAAGAAGTAGAGGGCTATAGCGACTATTAAGAGTAGTAGTATAGCGACTATTAGTAGAGGTAATACTAACCCCCCTTATTGCAGTAGAGGAGGATAACCTAGCTACTCCTACTACGAGGAAGCAGTAAACTAGGTAAGTATTCCTAATATAGACGACCTAGCTCTAT
>JAJSPL020000093.1:0-23354 GCA_021272945.2 Cytospora paraplurivora | reverse complement strand
GAAAAACATCTCCATAGTACAAGCATGTATTAATGTTATTATAGAATCTAAACTGGCATAATTTTTGAACAACGCTGGATCTTCTTTTAATAAGATATCCATTCGCTCCTTTGAATATGGTGTTATATCTACCTTTGGAACATTATATAATTTTCCAATAGACTCTAGACTTTTTTGACCTCCCGGAGCTAATAACATTGTATCTCTTATATAAACATTCATCCCATTTATTAACATTGGTCTACCTATAGATACGTAACTTTTATTTACTATATCTAACTGACCTTTTATTTCATCAAAGTCACTCAACATACTTAAATCAGACGCTGTTGAATGTCCTATGATATAGTTATTTAAAGTTTTTATAGTGCTTATTCTCTCTTGAGCTATAGATTGATTACTACTTCGGATATACTTTTTATTTAACACTTTAACTTTATTTAAATCGGGATTAGATTCTTCAAATCTATTTATAGTCTCTACACCATGTTTAAATGTATCTAAATCGGCACCTCCTTCTTCTTCTTCATCTTCAAACCCTTCTATAGACATTGAGTCTTCAATGACTTTATCACTTCTACCCTCATAAATCTCTTTTAATAAGTTATAAATACGATCTGAATCTTCTAATAAAGAATCTTCTACTAAAACCCTTGAGTAACCTATCAATTCTTTAAAGCTCATTTTAGAAGTTTCTTTAAACATCTCTTTTATATTAGTTATATTATCGTCAAAAATAAAGTAAATACTATCATCCTTAATAACCTCTTTTATACCTCTTTTTCTTAAACCATTGATAAAAATATTGAATATATTATCATAGCCCGGGTATTTCAATTCTCTCATATAACTTAAAGAATTATCTAAAATATTTTTAATAACTGAATGATTTATAGAAGGCTCATTATTCTTAACTTTTATTGGAGTTTTGTAAAATTTATTAGTATCTACATTTAACTCACCGAACTCAAAACTTTTATTTAGAGGTAATTTAAGCATTGTTTTACATGAAACTGCTAATTGAACAGATAAAAGATTATTTTCAGTAGCATTTTTAGCATAATACTCCGTATCAAACCCAGTGTAGATATTTTGTATTATACTTACTCCTCGTTTATTTAATAATTTTCTTAACGCTGGATCTAAATTATTTAATAAAGTTTTCGATAAATGTTCAAAGTCTAAGATAAAATCCTTTAAATTTAAATCAAAGTCGGAATCTACTCCATTACTTTGAAGAATTAAATCATTTCTTAGACTTTTTAATAGTGTTTCACTCACCATATATAATTTAAAAAGTATTACATTGTATGATCATTTATATAGATCCATTGCTGTTGAATAACTAACTTCTACGCCATCTACAACAACCTTTTTAGTCATAGACTCATCGCTACCACTGGAGATTAAATCATCTTCATTATCTTCATTTCTATTAAGAGAAATTAATAGAGGAATAACCTCATTTATTAAAGGATAATCCTTTAAATCTGTATTATTTATATACCCCTTACTATTAACATTCTTTAATATACTTAAATTTTTATTAAGAAGTTCAAAAACTTTTTGAGCGCTTTCTATAGAGTTTAAACCTCAGTCTTTACTATCCAAACATTCTATTAATTTTAGAATATCTTCTAAGAATTTTACAGGTAAATCTTCTTTTAGACTTTTTATAAATCTATTAAACGTATCGTTATCATTATCATATTCTACTACATTTACATCGGCTATCTTTTCAGAACTGCTATTATTTAGACTGTTAATGTTTTTTAGACAGCTAGTATGCAAACCTCTTTGTAAAAAATCCAAATGGACTACCATCTTACGCTTATTTAATGATGCTTTACAAAATACAAACATGCTTTATTTAAGCATTTGATCTATATAAGCCTTTAGATATCCTTTATACACATAATATTTATTATTATTATTATTATTTACTTGAGCACAGGTAACAGAAACAAGAAATCTAATTACTAATCTCTTATCTTAAATTAAGACTTAATTAATTAATTTAATAATTAATTAATTATTTAAATAATTTAGATAAGAGAGAAGTACTAGAAGTATTGGATTTGGAACTGGGAATAACAAGTGAGCCAGAAAATCTAAAAAGCCTCAGATTAAAAGGAGTTGAGGAGGAATTGCACCTCTTCTATCCGATGTAAAAAATGCTAAATCGAACTAAGATCTTACACCAACTCCAAATATCCCCTAAGCCCGCCCTCACAATATAAGCATCTTTAACCATTCTAAGCAACAATGGTATTACTTAACCTAGTATCTGGTTTATATTGTTACCGAACTTGGAATTGGAGTTTTTGTAACATGAAATTGTCACTTTTTTCATGTAACAATCATAATTGTCATAATTCTATGTCACAAAAACCATTTTTTACAACAAATACTCTACACCACTGATATATTTTCTATCTATACCTAATATTATTTTTGGACTTATCATCATTATTTACTTCACTTTACTTTACTTTAGTAAATAAACCATCTACCTTAAAGTCAGGGTATTTTAGAAGTACATAATTAATAAAATTAGAGATATAAAGGTCTTCGCTCTTCTCTCCAATATTATATGGAACTTTAACAAATCTTCCTCTACGCTTTAATTGAGCTATATAATTCTCATTCAGATTATATTTATCACCATATCCATTTAGATCACTACTATTAACGTCGTCAAAGTCTTTTATAAATCCAACAATCTCTCTATAATTTTTAAATAGACTAACATCTAAATTCAACTCATTATTTAATAAAGCTTTTAAGAAATTTCTAAATAAAACTTCCTTTTTACTTTTATATCTAGCCGATATACTTTGTAGATTTCTGGAATATTTAACAACTTTAGGCAAGTTACTTATATATCTTACTAACATACCATCTTCAACTTTATTTAAAGGTTTTGTATCTAGAAGAATATTATCATCTTCTAAGTTTTTATCTACATTATCTAGTATGATTCTTTTATTATCAAACATAACTCTATAGATCTGATCTGAAAGCACTTGTGTTACATGCCCTCCCGATTTATGAATATCTTTTGCACTTCTTAATTGTTTCTTCAAATAATTAAAACTTTTATCTTCAGAGTCCATTATATAAGAGATATTTTCTTGAACTTCAGAAATGCTTAAACTACCCTTTTGAAAACCTGTTATTGCCATTATTCCCGAGTCTTTACTTACTTGTCCTCGAGTACATCAAGATACTATACCTTTACCGAATTTTTTAACTTCTAGACTAGTATCGTCATTTAAAAGATCTTTTCTAAGATCTTTATACTCTTGTATTAAAGATTTATTTCTACCCTTCAACTCTAATATTCTACCTTCTAAATCTTTTATATCAGTGATAAAACCATCTGTAGTTACAGAAATAACTCTACCACCCAATAGATTTGTATTATGTAATGATTCACTTACAACTGCTCTTATAAACGATGTTATTCAACTTGCTATAATCGGATTAGACAACTCGTTACCCTCCATTCTTTTCATACTACCACTTCTAGCATCAAACTTTAGTTTATTATTGATTCCACGAACTGTTAAACCATATAAAGAATTACCTATTTCTTTATATAACAAATTACTTATAGATCCTTTAGGAAATTTAGACCGTTGTTTTTGAATCTCTGCTATACAATCTCTAAATGGTTTTTCTGTTTTATAGACATATTTATCACCTTCTTTAACTTTTATTTTCTTGAATGGTATGTGAGCTATCTCAAAGATTTTAAAATCACAACCTTGTTTTTCTGCTACTATATATTCCAAACAACTTATTGTAGATTCACCTTCTAAAGGATACACTGTTGTTGACTCATCTATATTACAAGGTATAGAAGGATATTTTACATTATTAGGAAATTTAAAAGATACTCTTAAGACTGTATATGAATATACAAGTTCACTTCATACCAGTTTTTTGAACTCTTCTACGCTCAACATTTTTCCTTTACTGTAATCTGGAGTCCCTAAAGCTGCCATTGCGGTTGTATAAGCACTTACTAAATCGTAATCATATCATACAGTCTCTGACATTTCTTTTCCAAACATAAAAGATTCATTTCGGCCTCCTCTATAACTAGCGATAAAATAATTATTCATTATACCGATATGTTTTATTACACTAAACCCTTTAGGAGTATTTGTCTTACTCACATTAGTTAATAAATAATCTCGAGATACTTGATAACCAGAGTAACCAACCTTTTCTCAATAATGCTTTATATAATTACCACTCAAACTAGATAGGGTTAAAGGAACTCCTAAACCACCTATTTTATTTGAAAACATCTCCATAGTACAAGCATGTATTAATGTTATTATAGAATCTAAACTGGCATAATTTTTGAACAACGCTGGATCTTCTTTTAATAAGATATCCATTCGCTCCTTTGAATATGGTGTTATATCTACCTTTGGAACATTATATAATTTTCCAATAGACTCTAGACTTTTTTGACCTCCCGGAGCTAATAACATTGTATCTCTTATATAAACATTCATCCCATTTATTAACATTGGTCTACCTATAGATACGTAACTTTTATTTACTATATCTAACTGACCTTTTATTTCATCAAAGTCACTCAACATACTTAAATCAGACGCTGTTGAATGTCCTATGATATAGTTATTTAAAGTTTTTATAGTGCTTATTCTCTCTTGAGCTATAGATTGATTACTACTTCGGATATACTTTTTATTTAACACTTTAACTTTATTTAAATCGGGATTAGATTCTTCAAATCTATTTATAGTCTCTACACCATGTTTAAATGTATCTAAATCGGCACCTCCTTCTTCTTCTTCATCTTCAAACCCTTCTATAGACATTGAGTCTTCAATGACTTTATCACTTCTACCCTCATAAATCTCTTTTAATAAGTTATAAATACGATCTGAATCTTCTAATAAAGAATCTTCTACTAAAACCCTTGAGTAACCTATCAATTCTTTAAAGCTCATTTTAGAAGTTTCTTTAAACATCTCTTTTATATTAGTTATATTATCGTCAAAAATAAAGTAAATACTATCATCCTTAATAACCTCTTTTATACCTCTTTTTCTTAAACCATTGATAAAAATATTGAATATATTATCATAGCCCGGGTATTTCAATTCTCTCATATAACTTAAAGAATTATCTAAAATATTTTTAATAACTGAATGATTTATAGAAGGCTCATTATTCTTAACTTTTATTGGAGTTTTGTAAAATTTATTAGTATCTACATTTAACTCACCGAACTCAAAACTTTTATTTAGAGGTAATTTAAGCATTGTTTTACATGAAACTGCTAATTGAACAGATAAAAGATTATTTTCAGTAGCATTTTTAGCATAATACTCCGTATCAAACCCAGTGTAGATATTTTGTATTATACTTACTCCTCGTTTATTTAATAATTTTCTTAACGCTGGATCTAAATTATTTAATAAAGTTTTCGATAAATGTTCAAAGTCTAAGATAAAATCCTTTAAATTTAAATCAAAGTCGGAATCTACTCCATTACTTTGAAGAATTAAATCATTTCTTAGACTTTTTAATAGTGTTTCACTCACCATATATAATTTAAAAAGTATTACATTGTATGATCATTTATATAGATCCATTGCTGTTGAATAACTAACTTCTACGCCATCTACAACAACCTTTTTAGTCATAGACTCATCGCTACCACTGGAGATTAAATCATCTTCATTATCTTCATTTCTATTAAGAGAAATTAATAGAGGAATAACCTCATTTATTAAAGGATAATCCTTTAAATCTGTATTATTTATATACCCCTTACTATTAACATTCTTTAATATACTTAAATTTTTATTAAGAAGTTCAAAAACTTTTTGAGCGCTTTCTATAGAGTTTAAACCTCAGTCTTTACTATCCAAACATTCTATTAATTTTAGAATATCTTCTAAGAATTTTACAGGTAAATCTTCTTTTAGACTTTTTATAAATCTATTAAACGTATCGTTATCATTATCATATTCTACTACATTTACATCGGCTATCTTTTCAGAACTGCTATTATTTAGACTGTTAATGTTTTTTAGACAGCTAGTATGCAAACCTCTTTGTAAAAAATCCAAATGGACTACCATCTTACGCTTATTTAATGATGCTTTACAAAATACAAACATGCTTTATTTAAGCATTTGATCTATATAAGCCTTTAGATATCCTTTATACACATAATATTTATTATTATTATTATTATTTACTTGAGCACAGGTAACAGAAACAAGAAATCTAATTACTAATCTCTTATCTTAAATTAAGACTTAATTAATTAATTTAATAATTAATTAATTATTTAAATAATTTAGATAAGAGAGAAGTACTAGAAGTATTGGATTTGGAACTGGGAATAACAAGTGAGCCAGAAAATCTAAAAAGCCTCAGATTAAAAGGAGTTGAGGAGGAATTGCACCTCTTCTATCCGATGTAAAAAATGCTAAATCGAACTAAGATCTTACACCAACTCCAAATATCCCCTAAGCCCGCCCTCACAATATAAGCATCTTTAACCATTCTAAGCAACAATGGTATTACTTAACCTAGTATCTGGTTTATATTGTTACCGAACTTGGAATTGGAGTTTTTGTAACATGAAATTGTCACTTTTTTCATGTAACAATCATAATTGTCATAATTCTATGTCACAAAAACCATTTTTTACAACAAATACTCTACACCACTGATATATTTTCTATCTATACCTAATATTATTTTTGGACTTATCATCATTATTTACTTCACTTTACTTTACTTTAGTAAATAAACCATCTACCTTAAAGTCAGGGTATTTTAGAAGTACATAATTAATAAAATTAGAGATATAAAGGTCTTCGCTCTTCTCTCCAATATTATATGGAACTTTAACAAATCTTCCTCTACGCTTTAATTGAGCTATATAATTCTCATTCAGATTATATTTATCACCATATCCATTTAGATCACTACTATTAACGTCGTCAAAGTCTTTTATAAATCCAACAATCTCTCTATAATTTTTAAATAGACTAACATCTAAATTCAACTCATTATTTAATAAAGCTTTTAAGAAATTTCTAAATAAAACTTCCTTTTTACTTTTATATCTAGCCGATATACTTTGTAGATTTCTGGAATATTTAACAACTTTAGGCAAGTTACTTATATATCTTACTAACATACCATCTTCAACTTTATTTAAAGGTTTTGTATCTAGAAGAATATTATCATCTTCTAAGTTTTTATCTACATTATCTAGTATGATTCTTTTATTATCAAACATAACTCTATAGATCTGATCTGAAAGCACTTGTGTTACATGCCCTCCCGATTTATGAATATCTTTTGCACTTCTTAATTGTTTCTTCAAATAATTAAAACTTTTATCTTCAGAGTCCATTATATAAGAGATATTTTCTTGAACTTCAGAAATGCTTAAACTACCCTTTTGAAAACCTGTTATTGCCATTATTCCCGAGTCTTTACTTACTTGTCCTCGAGTACATCAAGATACTATACCTTTACCGAATTTTTTAACTTCTAGACTAGTATCGTCATTTAAAAGATCTTTTCTAAGATCTTTATACTCTTGTATTAAAGATTTATTTCTACCCTTCAACTCTAATATTCTACCTTCTAAATCTTTTATATCAGTGATAAAACCATCTGTAGTTACAGAAATAACTCTACCACCCAATAGATTTGTATTATGTAATGATTCACTTACAACTGCTCTTATAAACGATGTTATTCAACTTGCTATAATCGGATTAGACAACTCGTTACCCTCCATTCTTTTCATACTACCACTTCTAGCATCAAACTTTAGTTTATTATTGATTCCACGAACTGTTAAACCATATAAAGAATTACCTATTTCTTTATATAACAAATTACTTATAGATCCTTTAGGAAATTTAGACCGTTGTTTTTGAATCTCTGCTATACAATCTCTAAATGGTTTTTCTGTTTTATAGACATATTTATCACCTTCTTTAACTTTTATTTTCTTGAATGGTATGTGAGCTATCTCAAAGATTTTAAAATCACAACCTTGTTTTTCT
The DNA here is from genome assembly GCA_021272945.2 of Cytospora paraplurivora. Taxonomy (NCBI): domain Eukaryota; kingdom Fungi; phylum Ascomycota; class Sordariomycetes; order Diaporthales; family Cytosporaceae; genus Cytospora; species Cytospora paraplurivora. Next base: position 15,264 of record JAJSPL020000093.1, on the reverse strand, counting down.
GCTACTATATATTCCAAACAACTTATTGTAGATTCACCTTCTAAAGGATACACTGTTGTTGACTCATCTATATTACAAGGTATAGAAGGATATTTTACATTATTAGGAAATTTAAAAGATACTCTTAAGACTGTATATGAATATACAAGTTCACTTCATACCAGTTTTTTGAACTCTTCTACGCTCAACATTTTTCCTTTACTGTAATCTGGAGTCCCTAAAGCTGCCATTGCGGTTGTATAAGCACTTACTAAATCGTAATCATATCATACAGTCTCTGACATTTCTTTTCCAAACATAAAAGATTCATTTCGGCCTCCTCTATAACTAGCGATAAAATAATTATTCATTATACCGATATGTTTTATTACACTAAACCCTTTAGGAGTATTTGTCTTACTCACATTAGTTAATAAATAATCTCGAGATACTTGATAACCAGAGTAACCAACCTTTTCTCAATAATGCTTTATATAATTACCACTCAAACTAGATAGGGTTAAAGGAACTCCTAAACCACCTATTTTATTTGAAAACATCTCCATAGTACAAGCATGTATTAATGTTATTATAGAATCTAAACTGGCATAATTTTTGAACAACGCTGGATCTTCTTTTAATAAGATATCCATTCGCTCCTTTGAATATGGTGTTATATCTACCTTTGGAACATTATATAATTTTCCAATAGACTCTAGACTTTTTTGACCTCCCGGAGCTAATAACATTGTATCTCTTATATAAACATTCATCCCATTTATTAACATTGGTCTACCTATAGATACGTAACTTTTATTTACTATATCTAACTGACCTTTTATTTCATCAAAGTCACTCAACATACTTAAATCAGACGCTGTTGAATGTCCTATGATATAGTTATTTAAAGTTTTTATAGTGCTTATTCTCTCTTGAGCTATAGATTGATTACTACTTCGGATATACTTTTTATTTAACACTTTAACTTTATTTAAATCGGGATTAGATTCTTCAAATCTATTTATAGTCTCTACACCATGTTTAAATGTATCTAAATCGGCACCTCCTTCTTCTTCTTCATCTTCAAACCCTTCTATAGACATTGAGTCTTCAATGACTTTATCACTTCTACCCTCATAAATCTCTTTTAATAAGTTATAAATACGATCTGAATCTTCTAATAAAGAATCTTCTACTAAAACCCTTGAGTAACCTATCAATTCTTTAAAGCTCATTTTAGAAGTTTCTTTAAACATCTCTTTTATATTAGTTATATTATCGTCAAAAATAAAGTAAATACTATCATCCTTAATAACCTCTTTTATACCTCTTTTTCTTAAACCATTGATAAAAATATTGAATATATTATCATAGCCCGGGTATTTCAATTCTCTCATATAACTTAAAGAATTATCTAAAATATTTTTAATAACTGAATGATTTATAGAAGGCTCATTATTCTTAACTTTTATTGGAGTTTTGTAAAATTTATTAGTATCTACATTTAACTCACCGAACTCAAAACTTTTATTTAGAGGTAATTTAAGCATTGTTTTACATGAAACTGCTAATTGAACAGATAAAAGATTATTTTCAGTAGCATTTTTAGCATAATACTCCGTATCAAACCCAGTGTAGATATTTTGTATTATACTTACTCCTCGTTTATTTAATAATTTTCTTAACGCTGGATCTAAATTATTTAATAAAGTTTTCGATAAATGTTCAAAGTCTAAGATAAAATCCTTTAAATTTAAATCAAAGTCGGAATCTACTCCATTACTTTGAAGAATTAAATCATTTCTTAGACTTTTTAATAGTGTTTCACTCACCATATATAATTTAAAAAGTATTACATTGTATGATCATTTATATAGATCCATTGCTGTTGAATAACTAACTTCTACGCCATCTACAACAACCTTTTTAGTCATAGACTCATCGCTACCACTGGAGATTAAATCATCTTCATTATCTTCATTTCTATTAAGAGAAATTAATAGAGGAATAACCTCATTTATTAAAGGATAATCCTTTAAATCTGTATTATTTATATACCCCTTACTATTAACATTCTTTAATATACTTAAATTTTTATTAAGAAGTTCAAAAACTTTTTGAGCGCTTTCTATAGAGTTTAAACCTCAGTCTTTACTATCCAAACATTCTATTAATTTTAGAATATCTTCTAAGAATTTTACAGGTAAATCTTCTTTTAGACTTTTTATAAATCTATTAAACGTATCGTTATCATTATCATATTCTACTACATTTACATCGGCTATCTTTTCAGAACTGCTATTATTTAGACTGTTAATGTTTTTTAGACAGCTAGTATGCAAACCTCTTTGTAAAAAATCCAAATGGACTACCATCTTACGCTTATTTAATGATGCTTTACAAAATACAAACATGCTTTATTTAAGCATTTGATCTATATAAGCCTTTAGATATCCTTTATACACATAATATTTATTATTATTATTATTATTTACTTGAGCACAGGTAACAGAAACAAGAAATCTAATTACTAATCTCTTATCTTAAATTAAGACTTAATTAATTAATTTAATAATTAATTAATTATTTAAATAATTTAGATAAGAGAGAAGTACTAGAAGTATTGGATTTGGAACTGGGAATAACAAGTGAGCCAGAAAATCTAAAAAGCCTCAGATTAAAAGGAGTTGAGGAGGAATTGCACCTCTTCTATCCGATGTAAAAAATGCTAAATCGAACTAAGATCTTACACCAACTCCAAATATCCCCTAAGCCCGCCCTCACAATATAAGCATCTTTAACCATTCTAAGCAACAATGGTATTACTTAACCTAGTATCTGGTTTATATTGTTACCGAACTTGGAATTGGAGTTTTTGTAACATGAAATTGTCACTTTTTTCATGTAACAATCATAATTGTCATAATTCTATGTCACAAAAACCATTTTTTACAACAAATACTCTACACCACTGATATATTTTCTATCTATACCTAATATTATTTTTGGACTTATCATCATTATTTACTTCACTTTACTTTACTTTAGTAAATAAACCATCTACCTTAAAGTCAGGGTATTTTAGAAGTACATAATTAATAAAATTAGAGATATAAAGGTCTTCGCTCTTCTCTCCAATATTATATGGAACTTTAACAAATCTTCCTCTACGCTTTAATTGAGCTATATAATTCTCATTCAGATTATATTTATCACCATATCCATTTAGATCACTACTATTAACGTCGTCAAAGTCTTTTATAAATCCAACAATCTCTCTATAATTTTTAAATAGACTAACATCTAAATTCAACTCATTATTTAATAAAGCTTTTAAGAAATTTCTAAATAAAACTTCCTTTTTACTTTTATATCTAGCCGATATACTTTGTAGATTTCTGGAATATTTAACAACTTTAGGCAAGTTACTTATATATCTTACTAACATACCATCTTCAACTTTATTTAAAGGTTTTGTATCTAGAAGAATATTATCATCTTCTAAGTTTTTATCTACATTATCTAGTATGATTCTTTTATTATCAAACATAACTCTATAGATCTGATCTGAAAGCACTTGTGTTACATGCCCTCCCGATTTATGAATATCTTTTGCACTTCTTAATTGTTTCTTCAAATAATTAAAACTTTTATCTTCAGAGTCCATTATATAAGAGATATTTTCTTGAACTTCAGAAATGCTTAAACTACCCTTTTGAAAACCTGTTATTGCCATTATTCCCGAGTCTTTACTTACTTGTCCTCGAGTACATCAAGATACTATACCTTTACCGAATTTTTTAACTTCTAGACTAGTATCGTCATTTAAAAGATCTTTTCTAAGATCTTTATACTCTTGTATTAAAGATTTATTTCTACCCTTCAACTCTAATATTCTACCTTCTAAATCTTTTATATCAGTGATAAAACCATCTGTAGTTACAGAAATAACTCTACCACCCAATAGATTTGTATTATGTAATGATTCACTTACAACTGCTCTTATAAACGATGTTATTCAACTTGCTATAATCGGATTAGACAACTCGTTACCCTCCATTCTTTTCATACTACCACTTCTAGCATCAAACTTTAGTTTATTATTGATTCCACGAACTGTTAAACCATATAAAGAATTACCTATTTCTTTATATAACAAATTACTTATAGATCCTTTAGGAAATTTAGACCGTTGTTTTTGAATCTCTGCTATACAATCTCTAAATGGTTTTTCTGTTTTATAGACATATTTATCACCTTCTTTAACTTTTATTTTCTTGAATGGTATGTGAGCTATCTCAAAGATTTTAAAATCACAACCTTGTTTTTCTGCTACTATATATTCCAAACAACTTATTGTAGATTCACCTTCTAAAGGATACACTGTTGTTGACTCATCTATATTACAAGGTATAGAAGGATATTTTACATTATTAGGAAATTTAAAAGATACTCTTAAGACTGTATATGAATATACAAGTTCACTTCATACCAGTTTTTTGAACTCTTCTACGCTCAACATTTTTCCTTTACTGTAATCTGGAGTCCCTAAAGCTGCCATTGCGGTTGTATAAGCACTTACTAAATCGTAATCATATCATACAGTCTCTGACATTTCTTTTCCAAACATAAAAGATTCATTTCGGCCTCCTCTATAACTAGCGATAAAATAATTATTCATTATACCGATATGTTTTATTACACTAAACCCTTTAGGAGTATTTGTCTTACTCACATTAGTTAATAAATAATCTCGAGATACTTGATAACCAGAGTAACCAACCTTTTCTCAATAATGCTTTATATAATTACCACTCAAACTAGATAGGGTTAAAGGAACTCCTAAACCACCTATTTTATTTGAAAACATCTCCATAGTACAAGCATGTATTAATGTTATTATAGAATCTAAACTGGCATAATTTTTGAACAACGCTGGATCTTCTTTTAATAAGATATCCATTCGCTCCTTTGAATATGGTGTTATATCTACCTTTGGAACATTATATAATTTTCCAATAGACTCTAGACTTTTTTGACCTCCCGGAGCTAATAACATTGTATCTCTTATATAAACATTCATCCCATTTATTAACATTGGTCTACCTATAGATACGTAACTTTTATTTACTATATCTAACTGACCTTTTATTTCATCAAAGTCACTCAACATACTTAAATCAGACGCTGTTGAATGTCCTATGATATAGTTATTTAAAGTTTTTATAGTGCTTATTCTCTCTTGAGCTATAGATTGATTACTACTTCGGATATACTTTTTATTTAACACTTTAACTTTATTTAAATCGGGATTAGATTCTTCAAATCTATTTATAGTCTCTACACCATGTTTAAATGTATCTAAATCGGCACCTCCTTCTTCTTCTTCATCTTCAAACCCTTCTATAGACATTGAGTCTTCAATGACTTTATCACTTCTACCCTCATAAATCTCTTTTAATAAGTTATAAATACGATCTGAATCTTCTAATAAAGAATCTTCTACTAAAACCCTTGAGTAACCTATCAATTCTTTAAAGCTCATTTTAGAAGTTTCTTTAAACATCTCTTTTATATTAGTTATATTATCGTCAAAAATAAAGTAAATACTATCATCCTTAATAACCTCTTTTATACCTCTTTTTCTTAAACCATTGATAAAAATATTGAATATATTATCATAGCCCGGGTATTTCAATTCTCTCATATAACTTAAAGAATTATCTAAAATATTTTTAATAACTGAATGATTTATAGAAGGCTCATTATTCTTAACTTTTATTGGAGTTTTGTAAAATTTATTAGTATCTACATTTAACTCACCGAACTCAAAACTTTTATTTAGAGGTAATTTAAGCATTGTTTTACATGAAACTGCTAATTGAACAGATAAAAGATTATTTTCAGTAGCATTTTTAGCATAATACTCCGTATCAAACCCAGTGTAGATATTTTGTATTATACTTACTCCTCGTTTATTTAATAATTTTCTTAACGCTGGATCTAAATTATTTAATAAAGTTTTCGATAAATGTTCAAAGTCTAAGATAAAATCCTTTAAATTTAAATCAAAGTCGGAATCTACTCCATTACTTTGAAGAATTAAATCATTTCTTAGACTTTTTAATAGTGTTTCACTCACCATATATAATTTAAAAAGTATTACATTGTATGATCATTTATATAGATCCATTGCTGTTGAATAACTAACTTCTACGCCATCTACAACAACCTTTTTAGTCATAGACTCATCGCTACCACTGGAGATTAAATCATCTTCATTATCTTCATTTCTATTAAGAGAAATTAATAGAGGAATAACCTCATTTATTAAAGGATAATCCTTTAAATCTGTATTATTTATATACCCCTTACTATTAACATTCTTTAATATACTTAAATTTTTATTAAGAAGTTCAAAAACTTTTTGAGCGCTTTCTATAGAGTTTAAACCTCAGTCTTTACTATCCAAACATTCTATTAATTTTAGAATATCTTCTAAGAATTTTACAGGTAAATCTTCTTTTAGACTTTTTATAAATCTATTAAACGTATCGTTATCATTATCATATTCTACTACATTTACATCGGCTATCTTTTCAGAACTGCTATTATTTAGACTGTTAATGTTTTTTAGACAGCTAGTATGCAAACCTCTTTGTAAAAAATCCAAATGGACTACCATCTTACGCTTATTTAATGATGCTTTACAAAATACAAACATGCTTTATTTAAGCATTTGATCTATATAAGCCTTTAGATATCCTTTATACACATAATATTTATTATTATTATTATTATTTACTTGAGCACAGGTAACAGAAACAAGAAATCTAATTACTAATCTCTTATCTTAAATTAAGACTTAATTAATTAATTTAATAATTAATTAATTATTTAAATAATTTAGATAAGAGAGAAGTACTAGAAGTATTGGATTTGGAACTGGGAATAACAAGTGAGCCAGAAAATCTAAAAAGCCTCAGATTAAAAGGAGTTGAGGAGGAATTGCACCTCTTCTATCCGATGTAAAAAATGCTAAATCGAACTAAGATCTTACACCAACTCCAAATATCCCCTAAGCCCGCCCTCACAATATAAGCATCTTTAACCATTCTAAGCAACAATGGTATTACTTAACCTAGTATCTGGTTTATATTGTTACCGAACTTGGAATTGGAGTTTTTGTAACATGAAATTGTCACTTTTTTCATGTAACAATCATAATTGTCATAATTCTATGTCACAAAAACCATTTTTTACAACAAATACTCTACACCACTGATATATTTTCTATCTATACCTAATATTATTTTTGGACTTATCATCATTATTTACTTCACTTTACTTTACTTTAGTAAATAAACCATCTACCTTAAAGTCAGGGTATTTTAGAAGTACATAATTAATAAAATTAGAGATATAAAGGTCTTCGCTCTTCTCTCCAATATTATATGGAACTTTAACAAATCTTCCTCTACGCTTTAATTGAGCTATATAATTCTCATTCAGATTATATTTATCACCATATCCATTTAGATCACTACTATTAACGTCGTCAAAGTCTTTTATAAATCCAACAATCTCTCTATAATTTTTAAATAGACTAACATCTAAATTCAACTCATTATTTAATAAAGCTTTTAAGAAATTTCTAAATAAAACTTCCTTTTTACTTTTATATCTAGCCGATATACTTTGTAGATTTCTGGAATATTTAACAACTTTAGGCAAGTTACTTATATATCTTACTAACATACCATCTTCAACTTTATTTAAAGGTTTTGTATCTAGAAGAATATTATCATCTTCTAAGTTTTTATCTACATTATCTAGTATGATTCTTTTATTATCAAACATAACTCTATAGATCTGATCTGAAAGCACTTGTGTTACATGCCCTCCCGATTTATGAATATCTTTTGCACTTCTTAATTGTTTCTTCAAATAATTAAAACTTTTATCTTCAGAGTCCATTATATAAGAGATATTTTCTTGAACTTCAGAAATGCTTAAACTACCCTTTTGAAAACCTGTTATTGCCATTATTCCCGAGTCTTTACTTACTTGTCCTCGAGTACATCAAGATACTATACCTTTACCGAATTTTTTAACTTCTAGACTAGTATCGTCATTTAAAAGATCTTTTCTAAGATCTTTATACTCTTGTATTAAAGATTTATTTCTACCCTTCAACTCTAATATTCTACCTTCTAAATCTTTTATATCAGTGATAAAACCATCTGTAGTTACAGAAATAACTCTACCACCCAATAGATTTGTATTATGTAATGATTCACTTACAACTGCTCTTATAAACGATGTTATTCAACTTGCTATAATCGGATTAGACAACTCGTTACCCTCCATTCTTTTCATACTACCACTTCTAGCATCAAACTTTAGTTTATTATTGATTCCACGAACTGTTAAACCATATAAAGAATTACCTATTTCTTTATATAACAAATTACTTATAGATCCTTTAGGAAATTTAGACCGTTGTTTTTGAATCTCTGCTATACAATCTCTAAATGGTTTTTCTGTTTTATAGACATATTTATCACCTTCTTTAACTTTTATTTTCTTGAATGGTATGTGAGCTATCTCAAAGATTTTAAAATCACAACCTTGTTTTTCTGCTACTATATATTCCAAACAACTTATTGTAGATTCACCTTCTAAAGGATACACTGTTGTTGACTCATCTATATTACAAGGTATAGAAGGATATTTTACATTATTAGGAAATTTAAAAGATACTCTTAAGACTGTATATGAATATACAAGTTCACTTCATACCAGTTTTTTGAACTCTTCTACGCTCAACATTTTTCCTTTACTGTAATCTGGAGTCCCTAAAGCTGCCATTGCGGTTGTATAAGCACTTACTAAATCGTAATCATATCATACAGTCTCTGACATTTCTTTTCCAAACATAAAAGATTCATTTCGGCCTCCTCTATAACTAGCGATAAAATAATTATTCATTATACCGATATGTTTTATTACACTAAACCCTTTAGGAGTATTTGTCTTACTCACATTAGTTAATAAATAATCTCGAGATACTTGATAACCAGAGTAACCAACCTTTTCTCAATAATGCTTTATATAATTACCACTCAAACTAGATAGGGTTAAAGGAACTCCTAAACCACCTATTTTATTTGAAAACATCTCCATAGTACAAGCATGTATTAATGTTATTATAGAATCTAAACTGGCATAATTTTTGAACAACGCTGGATCTTCTTTTAATAAGATATCCATTCGCTCCTTTGAATATGGTGTTATATCTACCTTTGGAACATTATATAATTTTCCAATAGACTCTAGACTTTTTTGACCTCCCGAGCTAATAACATTGTATCTCTTATATAAACATTCATCCCATTTATTAACATTGGTCTACCTATAGATACGTAACTTTTATTTACTATATCTAACTGACCTTTTATTTCATCAAAGTCACTCAACATACTTAAATCAGACGCTGTTGAATGTCCTATGATATAGTTATTTAAAGTTTTTATAGTGCTTATTCTCTCTTGAGCTATAGATTGATTACTACTTCGGATATACTTTTTATTTAACACTTTAACTTTATTTAAATCGGGATTAGATTCTTCAAATCTATTTATAGTCTCTACACCATGTTTAAATGTATCTAAATCGGCACCTCCTTCTTCTTCTTCATCTTCAAACCCTTCTATAGACATTGAGTCTTCAATGACTTTATCACTTCTACCCTCATAAATCTCTTTTAATAAGTTATAAATACGATCTGAATCTTCTAATAAAGAATCTTCTACTAAAACCCTTGAGTAACCTATCAATTCTTTAAAGCTCATTTTAGAAGTTTCTTTAAACATCTCTTTTATATTAGTTATATTATCGTCAAAAATAAAGTAAATACTATCATCCTTAATAACCTCTTTTATACCTCTTTTTCTTAAACCATTGATAAAAATATTGAATATATTATCATAGCCCGGGTATTTCAATTCTCTCATATAACTTAAAGAATTATCTAAAATATTTTTAATAACTGAATGATTTATAGAAGGCTCATTATTCTTAACTTTTATTGGAGTTTTGTAAAATTTATTAGTATCTACATTTAACTCACCGAACTCAAAACTTTTATTTAGAGGTAATTTAAGCATTGTTTTACATGAAACTGCTAATTGAACAGATAAAAGATTATTTTCAGTAGCATTTTTAGCATAATACTCCGTATCAAACCCAGTGTAGATATTTTGTATTATACTTACTCCTCGTTTATTTAATAATTTTCTTAACGCTGGATCTAAATTATTTAATAAAGTTTTCGATAAATGTTCAAAGTCTAAGATAAAATCCTTTAAATTTAAATCAAAGTCGGAATCTACTCCATTACTTTGAAGAATTAAATCATTTCTTAGACTTTTTAATAGTGTTTCACTCACCATATATAATTTAAAAAGTATTACATTGTATGATCATTTATATAGATCCATTGCTGTTGAATAACTAACTTCTACGCCATCTACAACAACCTTTTTAGTCATAGACTCATCGCTACCACTGGAGATTAAATCATCTTCATTATCTTCATTTCTATTAAGAGAAATTAATAGAGGAATAACCTCATTTATTAAAGGATAATCCTTTAAATCTGTATTATTTATATACCCCTTACTATTAACATTCTTTAATATACTTAAATTTTTATTAAGAAGTTCAAAAACTTTTTGAGCGCTTTCTATAGAGTTTAAACCTCAGTCTTTACTATCCAAACATTCTATTAATTTTAGAATATCTTCTAAGAATTTTACAGGTAAATCTTCTTTTAGACTTTTTATAAATCTATTAAACGTATCGTTATCATTATCATATTCTACTACATTTACATCGGCTATCTTTTCAGAACTGCTATTATTTAGACTGTTAATGTTTTTTAGACAGCTAGTATGCAAACCTCTTTGTAAAAAATCCAAATGGACTACCATCTTACGCTTATTTAATGATGCTTTACAAAATACAAACATGCTTTATTTAAGCATTTGATCTATATAAGCCTTTAGATATCCTTTATACACATAATATTTATTATTATTATTATTATTTACTTGAGCACAGGTAACAGAAACAAGAAATCTAATTACTAATCTCTTATCTTAAATTAAGACTTAATTAATTAATTTAATAATTAATTAATTATTTAAATAATTTAGATAAGAGAGAAGTACTAGAAGTATTGGATTTGGAACTGGGAATAACAAGTGAGCCAGAAAATCTAAAAAGCCTCAGATTAAAAGGAGTTGAGGAGGAATTGCACCTCTTCTATCCGATGTAAAAAATGCTAAATCGAACTAAGATCTTACACCAACTCCAAATATCCCCTAAGCCCGCCCTCACAATATAAGCATCTTTAACCATTCTAAGCAACAATGGTATTACTTAACCTAGTATCTGGTTTATATTGTTACCGAACTTGGAATTGGAGTTTTTGTAACATGAAATTGTCACTTTTTTCATGTAACAATCATAATTGTCATAATTCTATGTCACAAAAACCATTTTTTACAACAAATACTCTACACCACTGATATATTTTCTATCTATACCTAATATTATTTTTGGACTTATCATCATTATTTACTTCACTTTACTTTACTTTAGTAAATAAACCATCTACCTTAAAGTCAGGGTATTTTAGAAGTACATAATTAATAAAATTAGAGATATAAAGGTCTTCGCTCTTCTCTCCAATATTATATGGAACTTTAACAAATCTTCCTCTACGCTTTAATTGAGCTATATAATTCTCATTCAGATTATATTTATCACCATATCCATTTAGATCACTACTATTAACGTCGTCAAAGTCTTTTATAAATCCAACAATCTCTCTATAATTTTTAAATAGACTAACATCTAAATTCAACTCATTATTTAATAAAGCTTTTAAGAAATTTCTAAATAAAACTTCCTTTTTACTTTTATATCTAGCCGATATACTTTGTAGATTTCTGGAATATTTAACAACTTTAGGCAAGTTACTTATATATCTTACTAACATACCATCTTCAACTTTATTTAAAGGTTTTGTATCTAGAAGAATATTATCATCTTCTAAGTTTTTATCTACATTATCTAGTATGATTCTTTTATTATCAAACATAACTCTATAGATCTGATCTGAAAGCACTTGTGTTACATGCCCTCCCGATTTATGAATATCTTTTGCACTTCTTAATTGTTTCTTCAAATAATTAAAACTTTTATCTTCAGAGTCCATTATATAAGAGATATTTTCTTGAACTTCAGAAATGCTTAAACTACCCTTTTGAAAACCTGTTATTGCCATTATTCCCGAGTCTTTACTTACTTGTCCTCGAGTACATCAAGATACTATACCTTTACCGAATTTTTTAACTTCTAGACTAGTATCGTCATTTAAAAGATCTTTTCTAAGATCTTTATACTCTTGTATTAAAGATTTATTTCTACCCTTCAACTCTAATATTCTACCTTCTAAATCTTTTATATCAGTGATAAAACCATCTGTAGTTACAGAAATAACTCTACCACCCAATAGATTTGTATTATGTAATGATTCACTTACAACTGCTCTTATAAACGATGTTATTCAACTTGCTATAATCGGATTAGACAACTCGTTACCCTCCATTCTTTTCATACTACCACTTCTAGCATCAAACTTTAGTTTATTATTGATTCCACGAACTGTTAAACCATATAAAGAATTACCTATTTCTTTATATAACAAATTACTTATAGATCCTTTAGGAAATTTAGACCGTTGTTTTTGAATCTCTGCTATACAATCTCTAAATGGTTTTTCTGTTTTATAGACATATTTATCACCTTCTTTAACTTTTATTTTCTTGAATGGTATGTGAGCTATCTCAAAGATTTTAAAATCACAACCTTGTTTTTCTGCTACTATATATTCCAAACAACTTATTGTAGATTCACCTTCTAAAGGATACACTGTTGTTGACTCATCTATATTACAAGGTATAGAAGGATATTTTACATTATTAGGAAATTTAAAAGATACTCTTAAGACTGTATATGAATATACAAGTTCACTTCATACCAGTTTTTTGAACTCTTCTACGCTCAACATTTTTCCTTTACTGTAATCTGGAGTCCCTAAAGCTGCCATTGCGGTTGTATAAGCACTTACTAAATCGTAATCATATCATACAGTCTCTGACATTTCTTTTCCAAACATAAAAGATTCATTTCGGCCTCCTCTATAACTAGCGATAAAATAATTATTCATTATACCGATATGTTTTATTACACTAAACCCTTTAGGAGTATTTGTCTTACTCACATTAGTTAATAAATAATCTCGAGATACTTGATAACCAGAGTAACCAACCTTTTCTCAATAATGCTTTATATAATTACCACTCAAACTAGATAGGGTTAAAGGAACTCCTAAACCACCTATTTTATTTGAAAACATCTCCATAGTACAAGCATGTATTAATGTTATTATAGAATCTAAACTGGCATAATTTTTGAACAACGCTGGATCTTCTTTTAATAAGATATCCATTCGCTCCTTTGAATATGGTGTTATATCTACCTTTGGAACATTATATAATTTTCCAATAGACTCTAGACTTTTTTGACCTCCCGGAGCTAATAACATTGTATCTCTTATATAAACATTCATCCCATTTATTAACATTGGTCTACCTATAGATACGTAACTTTTATTTACTATATCTAACTGACCTTTTATTTCATCAAAGTCACTCAACATACTTAAATCAGACGCTGTTGAATGTCCTATGATATAGTTATTTAAAGTTTTTATAGTGCTTATTCTCTCTTGAGCTATAGATTGATTACTACTTCGGATATACTTTTTATTTAACACTTTAACTTTATTTAAATCGGGATTAGATTCTTCAAATCTATTTATAGTCTCTACACCATGTTTAAATGTATCTAAATCGGCACCTCCTTCTTCTTCTTCATCTTCAAACCCTTCTATAGACATTGAGTCTTCAATGACTTTATCACTTCTACCCTCATAAATCTCTTTTAATAAGTTATAAATACGATCTGAATCTTCTAATAAAGAATCTTCTACTAAAACCCTTGAGTAACCTATCAATTCTTTAAAGCTCATTTTAGAAGTTTCTTTAAACATCTCTTTTATATTAGTTATATTATCGTCAAAAATAAAGTAAATACTATCATCCTTAATAACCTCTTTTATACCTCTTTTTCTTAAACCATTGATAAAAATATTGAATATATTATCATAGCCCGGGTATTTCAATTCTCTCATATAACTTAAAGAATTATCTAAAATATTTTTAATAACTGAATGATTTATAGAAGGCTCATTATTCTTAACTTTTATTGGAGTTTTGTAAAATTTATTAGTATCTACATTTAACTCACCGAACTCAAAACTTTTATTTAGAGGTAATTTAAGCATTGTTTTACATGAAACTGCTAATTGAACAGATAAAAGATTATTTTCAGTAGCATTTTTAGCATAATACTCCGTATCAAACCCAGTGTAGATATTTTGTATTATACTTACTCCTCGTTTATTTAATAATTTTCTTAACGCTGGATCTAAATTATTTAATAAAGTTTTCGATAAATGTTCAAAGTCTAAGATAAAATCCTTTAAATTTAAATCAAAGTCGGAATCTACTCCATTACTTTGAAGAATTAAATCATTTCTTAGACTTTTTAATAGTGTTTCACTCACCATATATAATTTAAAAAGTATTACATTGTATGATCATTTATATAGATCCATTGCTGTTGAATAACTAACTTCTACGCCATCTACAACAACCTTTTTAGTCATAGACTCATCGCTACCACTGGAGATTAAATCATCTTCATTATCTTCATTTCTATTAAGAGAAATTAATAGAGGAATAACCTCATTTATTAAAGGATAATCCTTTAAATCTGTATTATTTATATACCCCTTACTATTAACATTCTTTAATATACTTAAATTTTTATTAAGAAGTTCAAAAACTTTTTGAGCGCTTTCTATAGAGTTTAAACCTCAGTCTTTACTATCCAAACATTCTATTAATTTTAGAATATCTTCTAAGAATTTACAGGTAAATCTTCTTTTAGACTTTTTATAAATCTATTAAACGTATCGTTATCATTATCATATTCTACTACATTTACATCGGCTATCTTTTCAGAACTGCTATTATTTAGACTGTTAATGTTTTTTAGACAGCTAGTATGCAAACCTCTTTGTAAAAT
>JAJSPL020000092.1:0-24901 GCA_021272945.2 Cytospora paraplurivora | reverse complement strand
CTAATGTGAGTAAGACAAATTACTCCTAAAGGGTTTAGTGTAATAAAACATATCGGTATAATGAATAATTATTTTATCGCTAGTTATAGAGGAGGCCGAAATGAATCTTTTATGTTTGGAAAAGAAATGTCAGAGACTGTATGATATGATTACGATTTAGTAAGTGCTTATACAACCGCAATGGCAGCTTTAGGGACTCCAGATTACAGTAAAGGAAAAATGTTGAGCGTAGAAGAGTTCAAAAAACTGGTATGAAGTGAACTTGTATATTCATATACAGTCTTAAGAGTATCTTTTAAATTTCCTAATAATGTAAAATATCCTTCTATACCTTGTAATATAGATGAGTCAACAACAGTGTATCCTTTAGAAGGTGAATCTACAATAAGTTGTTTGGAATATATAGTAGCAGAAAAACAAGGTTGTGATTTTAAAATCTTTGAGATAGCTCACATACCATTCAAGAAAATAAAAGTTAAAGAAGGTGATAAATATGTCTATAAAACAGAAAAACCATTTAGAGATTGTATAGCAGAGATTCAAAAACAACGGTCTAAATTTCCTAAAGGATCTATAAGTAATTTGTTATATAAAGAAATAGGTAATTCTTTATATGGTTTAACAGTTCGTGGAATCAATAATAAACTAAAGTTTGATGCTAGAAGTGGTAGTATGAAAAGAATGGAGGGTAACGAGTTGTCTAATCCGATTATAGCAAGTTGAATAACATCGTTTATAAGAGCAGTTGTAAGTGAATCATTACATAATACAAATCTATTGGGTGGTAGAGTTATTTCTGTAACTACAGATGGTTTTATCACTGATATAAAAGATTTAGAAGGTAGAATATTAGAGTTGAAGGGTAGAAATAAATCTTTAATACAAGAGTATAAAGATCTTAGAAAAGATCTTTTAAATGACGATACTAGTCTAGAAGTTAAAAAATTCGGTAAAGGTATAGTATCTTGATGTACTCGAGGACAAGTAAGTAAAGACTCGGGAATAATGGCAATAACAGGTTTTCAAAAGGGTAGTTTAAGCATTTCTGAAGTTCAAGAAAATATCTCTTATATAATGGACTCTGAAGATAAAAGTTTTAATTATTTGAAGAAACAATTAAGAAGTGCAAAAGATATTCATAAATCGGGAGGGCATGTAACACAAGTGCTTTCAGATCAGATCTATAGAGTTATGTTTGATAATAAAAGAATCATACTAGATAATGTAGATAAAAACTTAGAAGATGATAATATTCTTCTAGATACAAAACCTTTAAATAAAGTTGAAGATGGTATGTTAGTAAGATATATAAGTAACTTGCCTAAAGTTGTTAAATATTCCAGAAATCTACAAAGTATATCGGCTAGATATAAAAGTAAAAAGGAAGTTTTATTTAGAAATTTCTTAAAAGCTTTATTAAATAATGAGTTGAATTTAGATGTTAGTCTATTTAAAAATTATAGAGAGATTGTTGGATTTATAAAAGACTTTGACGACGTTAATAGTAGTGATCTAAATGGATATGGTGATAAATATAATCTGAATGAGAATTATATAGCTCAATTAAAGCGTAGAGGAAGATTTGTTAAAGTTCCATATAATATTGGAGAGAAGAGCGAAGACCTTTATATCTCTAATTTTATTAATTATGTACTTCTAAAATACCCTGACTTTAAGGTAGATGGTTTATTTACTAAAGTAAAGTAAAGTGAAGTAAATAATGATGATAAGTCCAAAAATAATATTAGGTATAGATAGAAAATATATCAGTGGTGTAGAGTATTTGTTGTAAAAAATGGTTTTTGTGACATAGAATTATGACAATTATGATTGTTACATGAAAAAAGTGACAATTTCATGTTACAAAAACTCCAATTCCAAGTTCGGTAACAATATAAACCAGATACTAGGTTAAGTAATACCATTGTTGCTTAGAATGGTTAAAGATGCTTATATTGTGAGGGCGGGCTTAGGGGATATTTGGAGTTGGTGTAAGATCTTAGTTCGATTTAGCATTTTTTACATCGGATAGAAGAGGTGCAATTCCTCCTCAACTCCTTTTAATCTGAGGCTTTTTAGATTTTCTGGCTCACTTGTTATTCCCAGTTCCAAATCCAATACTTCTAGTACTTCTCTCTTATCTAAATTATTTAAATAATTAATTAATTATTAAATTAATTAATTAAGTCTTAATTTAAGATAAGAGATTAGTAATTAGATTTCTTGTTTCTGTTACCTGTGCTCAAGTAAATAATAATAATAATAATAAATATTATGTGTATAAAGGATATCTAAAGGCTTATATAGATCAAATGCTTAAATAAAGCATGTTTGTATTTTGTAAAGCATCATTAAATAAGCGTAAGATGGTAGTCCATTTGGATTTTTTACAAAGAGGTTTGCATACTAGCTGTCTAAAAAACATTAACAGTCTAAATAATAGCAGTTCTGAAAAGATAGCCGATGTAAATGTAGTAGAATATGATAATGATAACGATACGTTTAATAGATTTATAAAAAGTCTAAAAGAAGATTTACCTGTAAAATTCTTAGAAGATATTCTAAAATTAATAGAATGTTTGGATAGTAAAGACTGAGGTTTAAACTCTATAGAAAGCGCTCAAAAAGTTTTTGAACTTCTTAATAAAAATTTAAGTATATTAAAGAATGTTAATAGTAAGGGGTATATAAATAATACAGATTTAAAGGATTATCCTTTAATAAATGAGGTTATTCCTCTATTAATTTCTCTTAATAGAAATGAAGATAATGAAGATGATTTAATCTCCAGTGGTAGCGATGAGTCTATGACTAAAAAGGTTGTTGTAGATGGCGTAGAAGTTAGTTATTCAACAGCAATGGATCTATATAAATGATCATACAATGTAATACTTTTTAAATTATATATGGTGAGTGAAACACTATTAAAAAGTCTAAGAAATGATTTAATTCTTCAAAGTAATGGAGTAGATTCCGACTTTGATTTAAATTTAAAGGATTTTATCTTAGACTTTGAACATTTATCGAAAACTTTATTAAATAATTTAGATCCAGCGTTAAGAAAATTATTAAATAAACGAGGAGTAAGTATAATACAAAATATCTACACTGGGTTTGATACGGAGTATTATGCTAAAAATGCTACTGAAAATAATCTTTTATCTGTTCAATTAGCAGTTTCATGTAAAACAATGCTTAAATTACCTCTAAATAAAAGTTTTGAGTTCGGTGAGTTAAATGTAGATACTAATAAATTTTACAAAACTCCAATAAAAGTTAAGAATAATGAGCCTTCTATAAATCATTCAGTTATTAAAAATATTTTAGATAATTCTTTAAGTTATATGAGAGAATTGAAATACCCGGGCTATGATAATATATTCAATATTTTTATCAATGGTTTAAGAAAAAGAGGTATAAAAGAGGTTATTAAGGATGATAGTATTTACTTTATTTTTGACGATAATATAACTAATATAAAAGAGATGTTTAAAGAAACTTCTAAAATGAGCTTTAAAGAATTGATAGGTTACTCAAGGGTTTTAGTAGAAGATTCTTTATTAGAAGATTCAGATCGTATTTATAACTTATTAAAAGAGATTTATGAGGGTAGAAGTGATAAAGTCATTGAAGACTCAATGTCTATAGAAGGGTTTGAAGATGAAGAAGAAGAAGGAGGTGCCGATTTAGATACATTTAAACATGGTGTAGAGACTATAAATAGATTTGAAGAATCTAATCCCGATTTAAATAAAGTTAAAGTGTTAAATAAAAAGTATATCCGAAGTAGTAATCAATCTATAGCTCAAGAGAGAATAAGCACTATAAAAACTTTAAATAACTATATCATAGGACATTCAACAGCGTCTGATTTAAGTATGTTGAGTGACTTTGATGAAATAAAAGGTCAGTTAGATATAGTAAATAAAAGTTACGTATCTATAGGTAGACCAATGTTAATAAATGGGATGAATGTTTATATAAGAGATACAATGTTATTAGCTCCGGGAGGTCAAAAAAGTCTAGAGTCTATTGGAAAATTATATAATGTTCCAAAGGTAGATATAACACCATATTCAAAGGAGCGAATGGATATCTTATTAAAAGAAGATCCAGCGTTGTTCAAAAATTATGCCAGTTTAGATTCTATAATAACATTAATACATGCTTGTACTATGGAGATGTTTTCAAATAAAATAGGTGGTTTAGGAGTTCCTTTAACCCTATCTAGTTTGAGTGGTAATTATATAAAGCATTATTGAGAAAAGGTTGGTTACTCTGGTTATCAAGTATCTCGAGATTATTTATTAACTAATGTGAGTAAGACAAATACTCCTAAAGGGTTTAGTGTAATAAAACATATCGGTATAATGAATAATTATTTTATCGCTAGTTATAGAGGAGGCCGAAATGAATCTTTTATGTTTGGAAAAGAAATGTCAGAGACTGTATGATATGATTACGATTTAGTAAGTGCTTATACAACCGCAATGGCAGCTTTAGGGACTCCAGATTACAGTAAAGGAAAAATGTTGAGCGTAGAAGAGTTCAAAAAACTGGTATGAAGTGAACTTGTATATTCATATACAGTCTTAAGAGTATCTTTTAAATTTCCTAATAATGTAAAATATCCTTCTATACCTTGTAATATAGATGAGTCAACAACAGTGTATCCTTTAGAAGGTGAATCTACAATAAGTTGTTTGGAATATATAGTAGCAGAAAAACAAGGTTGTGATTTTAAAATCTTTGAGATAGCTCACATACCATTCAAGAAAATAAAAGTTAAAGAAGGTGATAAATATGTCTATAAAACAGAAAAACCATTTAGAGATTGTATAGCAGAGATTCAAAAACAACGGTCTAAATTTCCTAAAGGATCTATAAGTAATTTGTTATATAAAGAAATAGGTAATTCTTTATATGGTTTAACAGTTCGTGGAATCAATAATAAACTAAAGTTTGATGCTAGAAGTGGTAGTATGAAAAGAATGGAGGGTAACGAGTTGTCTAATCCGATTATAGCAAGTTGAATAACATCGTTTATAAGAGCAGTTGTAAGTGAATCATTACATAATACAAATCTATTGGGTGGTAGAGTTATTTCTGTAACTACAGATGGTTTTATCACTGATATAAAAGATTTAGAAGGTAGAATATTAGAGTTGAAGGGTAGAAATAAATCTTTAATACAAGAGTATAAAGATCTTAGAAAAGATCTTTTAAATGACGATACTAGTCTAGAAGTTAAAAAATTCGGTAAAGGTATAGTATCTTGATGTACTCGAGGACAAGTAAGTAAAGACTCGGGAATAATGGCAATAACAGGTTTTCAAAAGGGTAGTTTAAGCATTTCTGAAGTTCAAGAAAATATCTCTTATATAATGGACTCTGAAGATAAAAGTTTTAATTATTTGAAGAAACAATTAAGAAGTGCAAAAGATATTCATAAATCGGGAGGGCATGTAACACAAGTGCTTTCAGATCAGATCTATAGAGTTATGTTTGATAATAAAAGAATCATACTAGATAATGTAGATAAAAACTTAGAAGATGATAATATTCTTCTAGATACAAAACCTTTAAATAAAGTTGAAGATGGTATGTTAGTAAGATATATAAGTAACTTGCCTAAAGTTGTTAAATATTCCAGAAATCTACAAAGTATATCGGCTAGATATAAAAGTAAAAAGGAAGTTTTATTTAGAAATTTCTTAAAAGCTTTATTAAATAATGAGTTGAATTTAGATGTTAGTCTATTTAAAAATTATAGAGAGATTGTTGGATTTATAAAAGACTTTGACGACGTTAATAGTAGTGATCTAAATGGATATGGTGATAAATATAATCTGAATGAGAATTATATAGCTCAATTAAAGCGTAGAGGAAGATTTGTTAAAGTTCCATATAATATTGGAGAGAAGAGCGAAGACCTTTATATCTCTAATTTTATTAATTATGTACTTCTAAAATACCCTGACTTTAAGGTAGATGGTTTATTTACTAAAGTAAAGTAAAGTGAAGTAAATAATGATGATAAGTCCAAAAATAATATTAGGTATAGATAGAAAATATATCAGTGGTGTAGAGTATTTGTTGTAAAAAATGGTTTTTGTGACATAGAATTATGACAATTATGATTGTTACATGAAAAAAGTGACAATTTCATGTTACAAAAACTCCAATTCCAAGTTCGGTAACAATATAAACCAGATACTAGGTTAAGTAATACCATTGTTGCTTAGAATGGTTAAAGATGCTTATATTGTGAGGGCGGGCTTAGGGGATATTTGGAGTTGGTGTAAGATCTTAGTTCGATTTAGCATTTTTTACATCGGATAGAAGAGGTGCAATTCCTCCTCAACTCCTTTTAATCTGAGGCTTTTTAGATTTTCTGGCTCACTTGTTATTCCCAGTTCCAAATCCAATACTTCTAGTACTTCTCTCTTATCTAAATTATTTAAATAATTAATTAATTATTAAATTAATTAATTAAGTCTTAATTTAAGATAAGAGATTAGTAATTAGATTTCTTGTTTCTGTTACCTGTGCTCAAGTAAATAATAATAATAATAATAAATATTATGTGTATAAAGGATATCTAAAGGCTTATATAGATCAAATGCTTAAATAAAGCATGTTTGTATTTTGTAAAGCATCATTAAATAAGCGTAAGATGGTAGTCCATTTGGATTTTTTACAAAGAGGTTTGCATACTAGCTGTCTAAAAAACATTAACAGTCTAAATAATAGCAGTTCTGAAAAGATAGCCGATGTAAATGTAGTAGAATATGATAATGATAACGATACGTTTAATAGATTTATAAAAAGTCTAAAAGAAGATTTACCTGTAAAATTCTTAGAAGATATTCTAAAATTAATAGAATGTTTGGATAGTAAAGACTGAGGTTTAAACTCTATAGAAAGCGCTCAAAAAGTTTTTGAACTTCTTAATAAAAATTTAAGTATATTAAAGAATGTTAATAGTAAGGGGTATATAAATAATACAGATTTAAAGGATTATCCTTTAATAAATGAGGTTATTCCTCTATTAATTTCTCTTAATAGAAATGAAGATAATGAAGATGATTTAATCTCCAGTGGTAGCGATGAGTCTATGACTAAAAAGGTTGTTGTAGATGGCGTAGAAGTTAGTTATTCAACAGCAATGGATCTATATAAATGATCATACAATGTAATACTTTTTAAATTATATATGGTGAGTGAAACACTATTAAAAAGTCTAAGAAATGATTTAATTCTTCAAAGTAATGGAGTAGATTCCGACTTTGATTTAAATTTAAAGGATTTTATCTTAGACTTTGAACATTTATCGAAAACTTTATTAAATAATTTAGATCCAGCGTTAAGAAAATTATTAAATAAACGAGGAGTAAGTATAATACAAAATATCTACACTGGGTTTGATACGGAGTATTATGCTAAAAATGCTACTGAAAATAATCTTTTATCTGTTCAATTAGCAGTTTCATGTAAAACAATGCTTAAATTACCTCTAAATAAAAGTTTTGAGTTCGGTGAGTTAAATGTAGATACTAATAAATTTTACAAAACTCCAATAAAAGTTAAGAATAATGAGCCTTCTATAAATCATTCAGTTATTAAAAATATTTTAGATAATTCTTTAAGTTATATGAGAGAATTGAAATACCCGGGCTATGATAATATATTCAATATTTTTATCAATGGTTTAAGAAAAAGAGGTATAAAAGAGGTTATTAAGGATGATAGTATTTACTTTATTTTTGACGATAATATAACTAATATAAAAGAGATGTTTAAAGAAACTTCTAAAATGAGCTTTAAAGAATTGATAGGTTACTCAAGGGTTTTAGTAGAAGATTCTTTATTAGAAGATTCAGATCGTATTTATAACTTATTAAAAGAGATTTATGAGGGTAGAAGTGATAAAGTCATTGAAGACTCAATGTCTATAGAAGGGTTTGAAGATGAAGAAGAAGAAGGAGGTGCCGATTTAGATACATTTAAACATGGTGTAGAGACTATAAATAGATTTGAAGAATCTAATCCCGATTTAAATAAAGTTAAAGTGTTAAATAAAAAGTATATCCGAAGTAGTAATCAATCTATAGCTCAAGAGAGAATAAGCACTATAAAAACTTTAAATAACTATATCATAGGACATTCAACAGCGTCTGATTTAAGTATGTTGAGTGACTTTGATGAAATAAAAGGTCAGTTAGATATAGTAAATAAAAGTTACGTATCTATAGGTAGACCAATGTTAATAAATGGGATGAATGTTTATATAAGAGATACAATGTTATTAGCTCCGGGAGGTCAAAAAAGTCTAGAGTCTATTGGAAAATTATATAATGTTCCAAAGGTAGATATAACACCATATTCAAAGGAGCGAATGGATATCTTATTAAAAGAAGATCCAGCGTTGTTCAAAAATTATGCCAGTTTAGATTCTATAATAACATTAATACATGCTTGTACTATGGAGATGTTTTCAAATAAAATAGGTGGTTTAGGAGTTCCTTTAACCCTATCTAGTTTGAGTGGTAATTATATAAAGCATTATTGAGAAAAGGTTGGTTACTCTGGTTATCAAGTATCTCGAGATTATTTATTAACTAATGTGAGTAAGACAAATACTCCTAAAGGGTTTAGTGTAATAAAACATATCGGTATAATGAATAATTATTTTATCGCTAGTTATAGAGGAGGCCGAAATGAATCTTTTATGTTTGGAAAAGAAATGTCAGAGACTGTATGATATGATTACGATTTAGTAAGTGCTTATACAACCGCAATGGCAGCTTTAGGGACTCCAGATTACAGTAAAGGAAAAATGTTGAGCGTAGAAGAGTTCAAAAAACTGGTATGAAGTGAACTTGTATATTCATATACAGTCTTAAGAGTATCTTTTAAATTTCCTAATAATGTAAAATATCCTTCTATACCTTGTAATATAGATGAGTCAACAACAGTGTATCCTTTAGAAGGTGAATCTACAATAAGTTGTTTGGAATATATAGTAGCAGAAAAACAAGGTTGTGATTTTAAAATCTTTGAGATAGCTCACATACCATTCAAGAAAATAAAAGTTAAAGAAGGTGATAAATATGTCTATAAAACAGAAAAACCATTTAGAGATTGTATAGCAGAGATTCAAAAACAACGGTCTAAATTTCCTAAAGGATCTATAAGTAATTTGTTATATAAAGAAATAGGTAATTCTTTATATGGTTTAACAGTTCGTGGAATCAATAATAAACTAAAGTTTGATGCTAGAAGTGGTAGTATGAAAAGAATGGAGGGTAACGAGTTGTCTAATCCGATTATAGCAAGTTGAATAACATCGTTTATAAGAGCAGTTGTAAGTGAATCATTACATAATACAAATCTATTGGGTGGTAGAGTTATTTCTGTAACTACAGATGGTTTTATCACTGATATAAAAGATTTAGAAGGTAGAATATTAGAGTTGAAGGGTAGAAATAAATCTTTAATACAAGAGTATAAAGATCTTAGAAAAGATCTTTTAAATGACGATACTAGTCTAGAAGTTAAAAAATTCGGTAAAGGTATAGTATCTTGATGTACTCGAGGACAAGTAAGTAAAGACTCGGGAATAATGGCAATAACAGGTTTTCAAAAGGGTAGTTTAAGCATTTCTGAAGTTCAAGAAAATATCTCTTATATAATGGACTCTGAAGATAAAAGTTTTAATTATTTGAAGAAACAATTAAGAAGTGCAAAAGATATTCATAAATCGGGAGGGCATGTAACACAAGTGCTTTCAGATCAGATCTATAGAGTTATGTTTGATAATAAAAGAATCATACTAGATAATGTAGATAAAAACTTAGAAGATGATAATATTCTTCTAGATACAAAACCTTTAAATAAAGTTGAAGATGGTATGTTAGTAAGATATATAAGTAACTTGCCTAAAGTTGTTAAATATTCCAGAAATCTACAAAGTATATCGGCTAGATATAAAAGTAAAAAGGAAGTTTTATTTAGAAATTTCTTAAAAGCTTTATTAAATAATGAGTTGAATTTAGATGTTAGTCTATTTAAAAATTATAGAGAGATTGTTGGATTTATAAAAGACTTTGACGACGTTAATAGTAGTGATCTAAATGGATATGGTGATAAATATAATCTGAATGAGAATTATATAGCTCAATTAAAGCGTAGAGGAAGATTTGTTAAAGTTCCATATAATATTGGAGAGAAGAGCGAAGACCTTTATATCTCTAATTTTATTAATTATGTACTTCTAAAATACCCTGACTTTAAGGTAGATGGTTTATTTACTAAAGTAAAGTAAAGTGAAGTAAATAATGATGATAAGTCCAAAAATAATATTAGGTATAGATAGAAAATATATCAGTGGTGTAGAGTATTTGTTGTAAAAAATGGTTTTTGTGACATAGAATTATGACAATTATGATTGTTACATGAAAAAAGTGACAATTTCATGTTACAAAAACTCCAATTCCAAGTTCGGTAACAATATAAACCAGATACTAGGTTAAGTAATACCATTGTTGCTTAGAATGGTTAAAGATGCTTATATTGTGAGGGCGGGCTTAGGGGATATTTGGAGTTGGTGTAAGATCTTAGTTCGATTTAGCATTTTTTACATCGGATAGAAGAGGTGCAATTCCTCCTCAACTCCTTTTAATCTGAGGCTTTTTAGATTTTCTGGCTCACTTGTTATTCCCAGTTCCAAATCCAATACTTCTAGTACTTCTCTCTTATCTAAATTATTTAAATAATTAATTAATTATTAAATTAATTAATTAAGTCTTAATTTAAGATAAGAGATTAGTAATTAGATTTCTTGTTTCTGTTACCTGTGCTCAAGTAAATAATAATAATAATAATAAATATTATGTGTATAAAGGATATCTAAAGGCTTATATAGATCAAATGCTTAAATAAAGCATGTTTGTATTTTGTAAAGCATCATTAAATAAGCGTAAGATGGTAGTCCATTTGGATTTTTTACAAAGAGGTTTGCATACTAGCTGTCTAAAAAACATTAACAGTCTAAATAATAGCAGTTCTGAAAAGATAGCCGATGTAAATGTAGTAGAATATGATAATGATAACGATACGTTTAATAGATTTATAAAAAGTCTAAAAGAAGATTTACCTGTAAAATTCTTAGAAGATATTCTAAAATTAATAGAATGTTTGGATAGTAAAGACTGAGGTTTAAACTCTATAGAAAGCGCTCAAAAAGTTTTTGAACTTCTTAATAAAAATTTAAGTATATTAAAGAATGTTAATAGTAAGGGGTATATAAATAATACAGATTTAAAGGATTATCCTTTAATAAATGAGGTTATTCCTCTATTAATTTCTCTTAATAGAAATGAAGATAATGAAGATGATTTAATCTCCAGTGGTAGCGATGAGTCTATGACTAAAAAGGTTGTTGTAGATGGCGTAGAAGTTAGTTATTCAACAGCAATGGATCTATATAAATGATCATACAATGTAATACTTTTTAAATTATATATGGTGAGTGAAACACTATTAAAAAGTCTAAGAAATGATTTAATTCTTCAAAGTAATGGAGTAGATTCCGACTTTGATTTAAATTTAAAGGATTTTATCTTAGACTTTGAACATTTATCGAAAACTTTATTAAATAATTTAGATCCAGCGTTAAGAAAATTATTAAATAAACGAGGAGTAAGTATAATACAAAATATCTACACTGGGTTTGATACGGAGTATTATGCTAAAAATGCTACTGAAAATAATCTTTTATCTGTTCAATTAGCAGTTTCATGTAAAACAATGCTTAAATTACCTCTAAATAAAAGTTTTGAGTTCGGTGAGTTAAATGTAGATACTAATAAATTTTACAAAACTCCAATAAAAGTTAAGAATAATGAGCCTTCTATAAATCATTCAGTTATTAAAAATATTTTAGATAATTCTTTAAGTTATATGAGAGAATTGAAATACCCGGGCTATGATAATATATTCAATATTTTTATCAATGGTTTAAGAAAAAGAGGTATAAAAGAGGTTATTAAGGATGATAGTATTTACTTTATTTTTGACGATAATATAACTAATATAAAAGAGATGTTTAAAGAAACTTCTAAAATGAGCTTTAAAGAATTGATAGGTTACTCAAGGGTTTTAGTAGAAGATTCTTTATTAGAAGATTCAGATCGTATTTATAACTTATTAAAAGAGATTTATGAGGGTAGAAGTGATAAAGTCATTGAAGACTCAATGTCTATAGAAGGGTTTGAAGATGAAGAAGAAGAAGGAGGTGCCGATTTAGATACATTTAAACATGGTGTAGAGACTATAAATAGATTTGAAGAATCTAATCCCGATTTAAATAAAGTTAAAGTGTTAAATAAAAAGTATATCCGAAGTAGTAATCAATCT
This sequence comes from Cytospora paraplurivora, assembly GCA_021272945.2. NCBI lineage: Eukaryota > Fungi > Ascomycota > Sordariomycetes > Diaporthales > Cytosporaceae > Cytospora > Cytospora paraplurivora. The sequence goes on along the minus strand of JAJSPL020000092.1, from coordinate 12,481 downwards.
ATAGCTCAAGAGAGAATAAGCACTATAAAAACTTTAAATAACTATATCATAGGACATTCAACAGCGTCTGATTTAAGTATGTTGAGTGACTTTGATGAAATAAAAGGTCAGTTAGATATAGTAAATAAAAGTTACGTATCTATAGGTAGACCAATGTTAATAAATGGGATGAATGTTTATATAAGAGATACAATGTTATTAGCTCCGGGAGGTCAAAAAAGTCTAGAGTCTATTGGAAAATTATATAATGTTCCAAAGGTAGATATAACACCATATTCAAAGGAGCGAATGGATATCTTATTAAAAGAAGATCCAGCGTTGTTCAAAAATTATGCCAGTTTAGATTCTATAATAACATTAATACATGCTTGTACTATGGAGATGTTTTCAAATAAAATAGGTGGTTTAGGAGTTCCTTTAACCCTATCTAGTTTGAGTGGTAATTATATAAAGCATTATTGAGAAAAGGTTGGTTACTCTGGTTATCAAGTATCTCGAGATTATTTATTAACTAATGTGAGTAAGACAAATACTCCTAAAGGGTTTAGTGTAATAAAACATATCGGTATAATGAATAATTATTTTATCGCTAGTTATAGAGGAGGCCGAAATGAATCTTTTATGTTTGGAAAAGAAATGTCAGAGACTGTATGATATGATTACGATTTAGTAAGTGCTTATACAACCGCAATGGCAGCTTTAGGGACTCCAGATTACAGTAAAGGAAAAATGTTGAGCGTAGAAGAGTTCAAAAAACTGGTATGAAGTGAACTTGTATATTCATATACAGTCTTAAGAGTATCTTTTAAATTTCCTAATAATGTAAAATATCCTTCTATACCTTGTAATATAGATGAGTCAACAACAGTGTATCCTTTAGAAGGTGAATCTACAATAAGTTGTTTGGAATATATAGTAGCAGAAAAACAAGGTTGTGATTTTAAAATCTTTGAGATAGCTCACATACCATTCAAGAAAATAAAAGTTAAAGAAGGTGATAAATATGTCTATAAAACAGAAAAACCATTTAGAGATTGTATAGCAGAGATTCAAAAACAACGGTCTAAATTTCCTAAAGGATCTATAAGTAATTTGTTATATAAAGAAATAGGTAATTCTTTATATGGTTTAACAGTTCGTGGAATCAATAATAAACTAAAGTTTGATGCTAGAAGTGGTAGTATGAAAAGAATGGAGGGTAACGAGTTGTCTAATCCGATTATAGCAAGTTGAATAACATCGTTTATAAGAGCAGTTGTAAGTGAATCATTACATAATACAAATCTATTGGGTGGTAGAGTTATTTCTGTAACTACAGATGGTTTTATCACTGATATAAAAGATTTAGAAGGTAGAATATTAGAGTTGAAGGGTAGAAATAAATCTTTAATACAAGAGTATAAAGATCTTAGAAAAGATCTTTTAAATGACGATACTAGTCTAGAAGTTAAAAAATTCGGTAAAGGTATAGTATCTTGATGTACTCGAGGACAAGTAAGTAAAGACTCGGGAATAATGGCAATAACAGGTTTTCAAAAGGGTAGTTTAAGCATTTCTGAAGTTCAAGAAAATATCTCTTATATAATGGACTCTGAAGATAAAAGTTTTAATTATTTGAAGAAACAATTAAGAAGTGCAAAAGATATTCATAAATCGGGAGGGCATGTAACACAAGTGCTTTCAGATCAGATCTATAGAGTTATGTTTGATAATAAAAGAATCATACTAGATAATGTAGATAAAAACTTAGAAGATGATAATATTCTTCTAGATACAAAACCTTTAAATAAAGTTGAAGATGGTATGTTAGTAAGATATATAAGTAACTTGCCTAAAGTTGTTAAATATTCCAGAAATCTACAAAGTATATCGGCTAGATATAAAAGTAAAAAGGAAGTTTTATTTAGAAATTTCTTAAAAGCTTTATTAAATAATGAGTTGAATTTAGATGTTAGTCTATTTAAAAATTATAGAGAGATTGTTGGATTTATAAAAGACTTTGACGACGTTAATAGTAGTGATCTAAATGGATATGGTGATAAATATAATCTGAATGAGAATTATATAGCTCAATTAAAGCGTAGAGGAAGATTTGTTAAAGTTCCATATAATATTGGAGAGAAGAGCGAAGACCTTTATATCTCTAATTTTATTAATTATGTACTTCTAAAATACCCTGACTTTAAGGTAGATGGTTTATTTACTAAAGTAAAGTAAAGTGAAGTAAATAATGATGATAAGTCCAAAAATAATATTAGGTATAGATAGAAAATATATCAGTGGTGTAGAGTATTTGTTGTAAAAAATGGTTTTTGTGACATAGAATTATGACAATTATGATTGTTACATGAAAAAAGTGACAATTTCATGTTACAAAAACTCCAATTCCAAGTTCGGTAACAATATAAACCAGATACTAGGTTAAGTAATACCATTGTTGCTTAGAATGGTTAAAGATGCTTATATTGTGAGGGCGGGCTTAGGGGATATTTGGAGTTGGTGTAAGATCTTAGTTCGATTTAGCATTTTTTACATCGGATAGAAGAGGTGCAATTCCTCCTCAACTCCTTTTAATCTGAGGCTTTTTAGATTTTCTGGCTCACTTGTTATTCCCAGTTCCAAATCCAATACTTCTAGTACTTCTCTCTTATCTAAATTATTTAAATAATTAATTAATTATTAAATTAATTAATTAAGTCTTAATTTAAGATAAGAGATTAGTAATTAGATTTCTTGTTTCTGTTACCTGTGCTCAAGTAAATAATAATAATAATAATAAATATTATGTGTATAAAGGATATCTAAAGGCTTATATAGATCAAATGCTTAAATAAAGCATGTTTGTATTTTGTAAAGCATCATTAAATAAGCGTAAGATGGTAGTCCATTTGGATTTTTTACAAAGAGGTTTGCATACTAGCTGTCTAAAAAACATTAACAGTCTAAATAATAGCAGTTCTGAAAAGATAGCCGATGTAAATGTAGTAGAATATGATAATGATAACGATACGTTTAATAGATTTATAAAAAGTCTAAAAGAAGATTTACCTGTAAAATTCTTAGAAGATATTCTAAAATTAATAGAATGTTTGGATAGTAAAGACTGAGGTTTAAACTCTATAGAAAGCGCTCAAAAAGTTTTTGAACTTCTTAATAAAAATTTAAGTATATTAAAGAATGTTAATAGTAAGGGGTATATAAATAATACAGATTTAAAGGATTATCCTTTAATAAATGAGGTTATTCCTCTATTAATTTCTCTTAATAGAAATGAAGATAATGAAGATGATTTAATCTCCAGTGGTAGCGATGAGTCTATGACTAAAAAGGTTGTTGTAGATGGCGTAGAAGTTAGTTATTCAACAGCAATGGATCTATATAAATGATCATACAATGTAATACTTTTTAAATTATATATGGTGAGTGAAACACTATTAAAAAGTCTAAGAAATGATTTAATTCTTCAAAGTAATGGAGTAGATTCCGACTTTGATTTAAATTTAAAGGATTTTATCTTAGACTTTGAACATTTATCGAAAACTTTATTAAATAATTTAGATCCAGCGTTAAGAAAATTATTAAATAAACGAGGAGTAAGTATAATACAAAATATCTACACTGGGTTTGATACGGAGTATTATGCTAAAAATGCTACTGAAAATAATCTTTTATCTGTTCAATTAGCAGTTTCATGTAAAACAATGCTTAAATTACCTCTAAATAAAAGTTTTGAGTTCGGTGAGTTAAATGTAGATACTAATAAATTTTACAAAACTCCAATAAAAGTTAAGAATAATGAGCCTTCTATAAATCATTCAGTTATTAAAAATATTTTAGATAATTCTTTAAGTTATATGAGAGAATTGAAATACCCGGGCTATGATAATATATTCAATATTTTTATCAATGGTTTAAGAAAAAGAGGTATAAAAGAGGTTATTAAGGATGATAGTATTTACTTTATTTTTGACGATAATATAACTAATATAAAAGAGATGTTTAAAGAAACTTCTAAAATGAGCTTTAAAGAATTGATAGGTTACTCAAGGGTTTTAGTAGAAGATTCTTTATTAGAAGATTCAGATCGTATTTATAACTTATTAAAAGAGATTTATGAGGGTAGAAGTGATAAAGTCATTGAAGACTCAATGTCTATAGAAGGGTTTGAAGATGAAGAAGAAGAAGGAGGTGCCGATTTAGATACATTTAAACATGGTGTAGAGACTATAAATAGATTTGAAGAATCTAATCCCGATTTAAATAAAGTTAAAGTGTTAAATAAAAAGTATATCCGAAGTAGTAATCAATCTATAGCTCAAGAGAGAATAAGCACTATAAAAACTTTAAATAACTATATCATAGGACATTCAACAGCGTCTGATTTAAGTATGTTGAGTGACTTTGATGAAATAAAAGGTCAGTTAGATATAGTAAATAAAAGTTACGTATCTATAGGTAGACCAATGTTAATAAATGGGATGAATGTTTATATAAGAGATACAATGTTATTAGCTCCGGGAGGTCAAAAAAGTCTAGAGTCTATTGGAAAATTATATAATGTTCCAAAGGTAGATATAACACCATATTCAAAGGAGCGAATGGATATCTTATTAAAAGAAGATCCAGCGTTGTTCAAAAATTATGCCAGTTTAGATTCTATAATAACATTAATACATGCTTGTACTATGGAGATGTTTTCAAATAAAATAGGTGGTTTAGGAGTTCCTTTAACCCTATCTAGTTTGAGTGGTAATTATATAAAGCATTATTGAGAAAAGGTTGGTTACTCTGGTTATCAAGTATCTCGAGATTATTTATTAACTAATGTGAGTAAGACAAATACTCCTAAAGGGTTTAGTGTAATAAAACATATCGGTATAATGAATAATTATTTTATCGCTAGTTATAGAGGAGGCCGAAATGAATCTTTTATGTTTGGAAAAGAAATGTCAGAGACTGTATGATATGATTACGATTTAGTAAGTGCTTATACAACCGCAATGGCAGCTTTAGGGACTCCAGATTACAGTAAAGGAAAAATGTTGAGCGTAGAAGAGTTCAAAAAACTGGTATGAAGTGAACTTGTATATTCATATACAGTCTTAAGAGTATCTTTTAAATTTCCTAATAATGTAAAATATCCTTCTATACCTTGTAATATAGATGAGTCAACAACAGTGTATCCTTTAGAAGGTGAATCTACAATAAGTTGTTTGGAATATATAGTAGCAGAAAAACAAGGTTGTGATTTTAAAATCTTTGAGATAGCTCACATACCATTCAAGAAAATAAAAGTTAAAGAAGGTGATAAATATGTCTATAAAACAGAAAAACCATTTAGAGATTGTATAGCAGAGATTCAAAAACAACGGTCTAAATTTCCTAAAGGATCTATAAGTAATTTGTTATATAAAGAAATAGGTAATTCTTTATATGGTTTAACAGTTCGTGGAATCAATAATAAACTAAAGTTTGATGCTAGAAGTGGTAGTATGAAAAGAATGGAGGGTAACGAGTTGTCTAATCCGATTATAGCAAGTTGAATAACATCGTTTATAAGAGCAGTTGTAAGTGAATCATTACATAATACAAATCTATTGGGTGGTAGAGTTATTTCTGTAACTACAGATGGTTTTATCACTGATATAAAAGATTTAGAAGGTAGAATATTAGAGTTGAAGGGTAGAAATAAATCTTTAATACAAGAGTATAAAGATCTTAGAAAAGATCTTTTAAATGACGATACTAGTCTAGAAGTTAAAAAATTCGGTAAAGGTATAGTATCTTGATGTACTCGAGGACAAGTAAGTAAAGACTCGGGAATAATGGCAATAACAGGTTTTCAAAAGGGTAGTTTAAGCATTTCTGAAGTTCAAGAAAATATCTCTTATATAATGGACTCTGAAGATAAAAGTTTTAATTATTTGAAGAAACAATTAAGAAGTGCAAAAGATATTCATAAATCGGGAGGGCATGTAACACAAGTGCTTTCAGATCAGATCTATAGAGTTATGTTTGATAATAAAAGAATCATACTAGATAATGTAGATAAAAACTTAGAAGATGATAATATTCTTCTAGATACAAAACCTTTAAATAAAGTTGAAGATGGTATGTTAGTAAGATATATAAGTAACTTGCCTAAAGTTGTTAAATATTCCAGAAATCTACAAAGTATATCGGCTAGATATAAAAGTAAAAAGGAAGTTTTATTTAGAAATTTCTTAAAAGCTTTATTAAATAATGAGTTGAATTTAGATGTTAGTCTATTTAAAAATTATAGAGAGATTGTTGGATTTATAAAAGACTTTGACGACGTTAATAGTAGTGATCTAAATGGATATGGTGATAAATATAATCTGAATGAGAATTATATAGCTCAATTAAAGCGTAGAGGAAGATTTGTTAAAGTTCCATATAATATTGGAGAGAAGAGCGAAGACCTTTATATCTCTAATTTTATTAATTATGTACTTCTAAAATACCCTGACTTTAAGGTAGATGGTTTATTTACTAAAGTAAAGTAAAGTGAAGTAAATAATGATGATAAGTCCAAAAATAATATTAGGTATAGATAGAAAATATATCAGTGGTGTAGAGTATTTGTTGTAAAAAATGGTTTTTGTGACATAGAATTATGACAATTATGATTGTTACATGAAAAAAGTGACAATTTCATGTTACAAAAACTCCAATTCCAAGTTCGGTAACAATATAAACCAGATACTAGGTTAAGTAATACCATTGTTGCTTAGAATGGTTAAAGATGCTTATATTGTGAGGGCGGGCTTAGGGGATATTTGGAGTTGGTGTAAGATCTTAGTTCGATTTAGCATTTTTTACATCGGATAGAAGAGGTGCAATTCCTCCTCAACTCCTTTTAATCTGAGGCTTTTTAGATTTTCTGGCTCACTTGTTATTCCCAGTTCCAAATCCAATACTTCTAGTACTTCTCTCTTATCTAAATTATTTAAATAATTAATTAATTATTAAATTAATTAATTAAGTCTTAATTTAAGATAAGAGATTAGTAATTAGATTTCTTGTTTCTGTTACCTGTGCTCAAGTAAATAATAATAATAATAATAAATATTATGTGTATAAAGGATATCTAAAGGCTTATATAGATCAAATGCTTAAATAAAGCATGTTTGTATTTTGTAAAGCATCATTAAATAAGCGTAAGATGGTAGTCCATTTGGATTTTTTACAAAGAGGTTTGCATACTAGCTGTCTAAAAAACATTAACAGTCTAAATAATAGCAGTTCTGAAAAGATAGCCGATGTAAATGTAGTAGAATATGATAATGATAACGATACGTTTAATAGATTTATAAAAAGTCTAAAAGAAGATTTACCTGTAAAATTCTTAGAAGATATTCTAAAATTAATAGAATGTTTGGATAGTAAAGACTGAGGTTTAAACTCTATAGAAAGCGCTCAAAAAGTTTTTGAACTTCTTAATAAAAATTTAAGTATATTAAAGAATGTTAATAGTAAGGGGTATATAAATAATACAGATTTAAAGGATTATCCTTTAATAAATGAGGTTATTCCTCTATTAATTTCTCTTAATAGAAATGAAGATAATGAAGATGATTTAATCTCCAGTGGTAGCGATGAGTCTATGACTAAAAAGGTTGTTGTAGATGGCGTAGAAGTTAGTTATTCAACAGCAATGGATCTATATAAATGATCATACAATGTAATACTTTTTAAATTATATATGGTGAGTGAAACACTATTAAAAAGTCTAAGAAATGATTTAATTCTTCAAAGTAATGGAGTAGATTCCGACTTTGATTTAAATTTAAAGGATTTTATCTTAGACTTTGAACATTTATCGAAAACTTTATTAAATAATTTAGATCCAGCGTTAAGAAAATTATTAAATAAACGAGGAGTAAGTATAATACAAAATATCTACACTGGGTTTGATACGGAGTATTATGCTAAAAATGCTACTGAAAATAATCTTTTATCTGTTCAATTAGCAGTTTCATGTAAAACAATGCTTAAATTACCTCTAAATAAAAGTTTTGAGTTCGGTGAGTTAAATGTAGATACTAATAAATTTTACAAAACTCCAATAAAAGTTAAGAATAATGAGCCTTCTATAAATCATTCAGTTATTAAAAATATTTTAGATAATTCTTTAAGTTATATGAGAGAATTGAAATACCCGGGCTATGATAATATATTCAATATTTTTATCAATGGTTTAAGAAAAAGAGGTATAAAAGAGGTTATTAAGGATGATAGTATTTACTTTATTTTTGACGATAATATAACTAATATAAAAGAGATGTTTAAAGAAACTTCTAAAATGAGCTTTAAAGAATTGATAGGTTACTCAAGGGTTTTAGTAGAAGATTCTTTATTAGAAGATTCAGATCGTATTTATAACTTATTAAAAGAGATTTATGAGGGTAGAAGTGATAAAGTCATTGAAGACTCAATGTCTATAGAAGGGTTTGAAGATGAAGAAGAAGAAGGAGGTGCCGATTTAGATACATTTAAACATGGTGTAGAGACTATAAATAGATTTGAAGAATCTAATCCCGATTTAAATAAAGTTAAAGTGTTAAATAAAAAGTATATCCGAAGTAGTAATCAATCTATAGCTCAAGAGAGAATAAGCACTATAAAAACTTTAAATAACTATATCATAGGACATTCAACAGCGTCTGATTTAAGTATGTTGAGTGACTTTGATGAAATAAAAGGTCAGTTAGATATAGTAAATAAAAGTTACGTATCTATAGGTAGACCAATGTTAATAAATGGGATGAATGTTTATATAAGAGATACAATGTTATTAGCTCCGGGAGGTCAAAAAAGTCTAGAGTCTATTGGAAAATTATATAATGTTCCAAAGGTAGATATAACACCATATTCAAAGGAGCGAATGGATATCTTATTAAAAGAAGATCCAGCGTTGTTCAAAAATTATGCCAGTTTAGATTCTATAATAACATTAATACATGCTTGTACTATGGAGATGTTTTCAAATAAAATAGGTGGTTTAGGAGTTCCTTTAACCCTATCTAGTTTGAGTGGTAATTATATAAAGCATTATTGAGAAAAGGTTGGTTACTCTGGTTATCAAGTATCTCGAGATTATTTATTAACTAATGTGAGTAAGACAAATACTCCTAAAGGGTTTAGTGTAATAAAACATATCGTATAATGAATAATTATTTTATCGCTAGTTATAGAGGAGGCCGAAATGAATCTTTTATGTTTGGAAAAGAAATGTCAGAGACTGTATGATATGATTACGATTTAGTAAGTGCTTATACAACCGCAATGGCAGCTTTAGGGACTCCAGATTACAGTAAAGGAAAAATGTTGAGCGTAGAAGAGTTCAAAAAACTGGTATGAAGTGAACTTGTATATTCATATACAGTCTTAAGAGTATCTTTTAAATTTCCTAATAATGTAAAATATCCTTCTATACCTTGTAATATAGATGAGTCAACAACAGTGTATCCTTTAGAAGGTGAATCTACAATAAGTTGTTTGGAATATATAGTAGCAGAAAAACAAGGTTGTGATTTTAAAATCTTTGAGATAGCTCACATACCATTCAAGAAAATAAAAGTTAAAGAAGGTGATAAATATGTCTATAAAACAGAAAAACCATTTAGAGATTGTATAGCAGAGATTCAAAAACAACGGTCTAAATTTCCTAAAGGATCTATAAGTAATTTGTTATATAAAGAAATAGGTAATTCTTTATATGGTTTAACAGTTCGTGGAATCAATAATAAACTAAAGTTTGATGCTAGAAGTGGTAGTATGAAAAGAATGGAGGGTAACGAGTTGTCTAATCCGATTATAGCAAGTTGAATAACATCGTTTATAAGAGCAGTTGTAAGTGAATCATTACATAATACAAATCTATTGGGTGGTAGAGTTATTTCTGTAACTACAGATGGTTTTATCACTGATATAAAAGATTTAGAAGGTAGAATATTAGAGTTGAAGGGTAGAAATAAATCTTTAATACAAGAGTATAAAGATCTTAGAAAAGATCTTTTAAATGACGATACTAGTCTAGAAGTTAAAAAATTCGGTAAAGGTATAGTATCTTGATGTACTCGAGGACAAGTAAGTAAAGACTCGGGAATAATGGCAATAACAGGTTTTCAAAAGGGTAGTTTAAGCATTTCTGAAGTTCAAGAAAATATCTCTTATATAATGGACTCTGAAGATAAAAGTTTTAATTATTTGAAGAAACAATTAAGAAGTGCAAAAGATATTCATAAATCGGGAGGGCATGTAACACAAGTGCTTTCAGATCAGATCTATAGAGTTATGTTTGATAATAAAAGAATCATACTAGATAATGTAGATAAAAACTTAGAAGATGATAATATTCTTCTAGATACAAAACCTTTAAATAAAGTTGAAGATGGTATGTTAGTAAGATATATAAGTAACTTGCCTAAAGTTGTTAAATATTCCAGAAATCTACAAAGTATATCGGCTAGATATAAAAGTAAAAAGGAAGTTTTATTTAGAAATTTCTTAAAAGCTTTATTAAATAATGAGTTGAATTTAGATGTTAGTCTATTTAAAAATTATAGAGAGATTGTTGGATTTATAAAAGACTTTGACGACGTTAATAGTAGTGATCTAAATGGATATGGTGATAAATATAATCTGAATGAGAATTATATAGCTCAATTAAAGCGTAGAGGAAGATTTGTTAAAGTTCCATATAATATTGGAGAGAAGAGCGAAGACCTTTATATCTCTAATTTTATTAATTATGTACTTCTAAAATACCCTGACTTTAAGGTAGATGGTTTATTTACTAAAGTAAAGTAAAGTGAAGTAAATAATGATGATAAGTCCAAAAATAATATTAGGTATAGATAGAAAATATATCAGTGGTGTAGAGTATTTGTTGTAAAAAATGGTTTTTGTGACATAGAATTATGACAATTATGATTGTTACATGAAAAAAGTGACAATTTCATGTTACAAAAACTCCAATTCCAAGTTCGGTAACAATATAAACCAGATACTAGGTTAAGTAATACCATTGTTGCTTAGAATGGTTAAAGATGCTTATATTGTGAGGGCGGGCTTAGGGGATATTTGGAGTTGGTGTAAGATCTTAGTTCGATTTAGCATTTTTTACATCGGATAGAAGAGGTGCAATTCCTCCTCAACTCCTTTTAATCTGAGGCTTTTTAGATTTTCTGGCTCACTTGTTATTCCCAGTTCCAAATCCAATACTTCTAGTACTTCTCTCTTATCTAAATTATTTAAATAATTAATTAATTATTAAATTAATTAATTAAGTCTTAATTTAAGATAAGAGATTAGTAATTAGATTTCTTGTTTCTGTTACCTGTGCTCAAGTAAATAATAATAATAATAATAAATATTATGTGTATAAAGGATATCTAAAGGCTTATATAGATCAAATGCTTAAATAAAGCATGTTTGTATTTTGTAAAGCATCATTAAATAAGCGTAAGATGGTAGTCCATTTGGATTTTTTACAAAGAGGTTTGCATACTAGCTGTCTAAAAAACATTAACAGTCTAAATAATAGCAGTTCTGAAAAGATAGCCGATGTAAATGTAGTAGAATATGATAATGATAACGATACGTTTAATAGATTTATAAAAAGTCTAAAAGAAGATTTACCTGTAAAATTCTTAGAAGATATTCTAAAATTAATAGAATGTTTGGATAGTAAAGACTGAGGTTTAAACTCTATAGAAAGCGCTCAAAAAGTTTTTGAACTTCTTAATAAAAATTTAAGTATATTAAAGAATGTTAATAGTAAGGGGTATATAAATAATACAGATTTAAAGGATTATCCTTTAATAAATGAGGTTATTCCTCTATTAATTTCTCTTAATAGAAATGAAGATAATGAAGATGATTTAATCTCCAGTGGTAGCGATGAGTCTATGACTAAAAAGGTTGTTGTAGATGGCGTAGAAGTTAGTTATTCAACAGCAATGGATCTATATAAATGATCATACAATGTAATACTTTTTAAATTATATATGGTGAGTGAAACACTATTAAAAAGTCTAAGAAATGATTTAATTCTTCAAAGTAATGGAGTAGATTCCGACTTTGATTTAAATTTAAAGGATTTTATCTTAGACTTTGAACATTTATCGAAAACTTTATTAAATAATTTAGATCCAGCGTTAAGAAAATTATTAAATAAACGAGGAGTAAGTATAATACAAAATATCTACACTGGGTTTGATACGGAGTATTATGCTAAAAATGCTACTGAAAATAATCTTTTATCTGTTCAATTAGCAGTTTCATGTAAAACAATGCTTAAATTACCTCTAAATAAAAGTTTTGAGTTCGGTGAGTTAAATGTAGATACTATAAATTTTACAAAACTCCAATAAAAGTTAAGAATAATGAGCTTCTATAAATCATTCAGTTATTAAAAATATTTTAGATAATTCTTTAAGTTATATGAGAGAAA
>JAJSPL020000091.1:0-26199 GCA_021272945.2 Cytospora paraplurivora | reverse complement strand
TAAGATAGAATACGAGATATAAAGCAGGGTATCAGGAGGTAATACGTCATTAGACTTAAAATCGCGCATAGCAGAGATAGGCTAGACGCTAGAAACATATTAGAAGTTAGGTATAGATTAAACGCTAGGGATCCCCCGGGCTAATCAGGAGTATAGGATAGAATACGAGATATAAAGCAGGGTACTAGGAGGTAAACGCATCATCAGACTTAAAATCGTATATAGTAGAGATAGACTAGACGCTAGAAACACTTTAGAAGCTAGGTATAAATAGATACTAGGGACTCAGGGGTATAGGACAGAATACAAAAAGTAGGGTACTAGGAGGTATTTATAGGTCATTAGCACTTCTTCAACCCAAGAGGAAAGCTCTAAAAAACCTAGCCTATCGGGCATTTGAACCCCTACGCTCGCTTAGGCAAGGATATAGTATACTGCAGTGTTTAGTCATACTACCTTATAGGCCTACTTTAAACACAGACTATCCCAGCTGCTTTTCCGTGTAGTAGTCTGCCTCTCTCTCGCTAGACTAGAAAAAGATATATATAGACGATAGTCTCTAAATACTAGCTAGCTACTGATTAGGGCAGGGCATAGTAACTAGGCCTACTAACTTATCTCAGAGGTAAGAGCCCTCTATAATTTACCCCTCTAGCGCTAGCATACTACTGCCCAAATAATACTATAACTAGGCTTCGGCCTAGGATTAAGTGATAGGCTATATTATACCTAGTCTTAAGGGCTAGGCTTTCTTGCTAGTTTAACTTATTAGTATAAGTATACCTATATTTTATATCTTTTTATGAATCACTCGACTCTAGCTTGAGATAGGAGCTCGTTGCCTACTAGGCATCAGAAGTAAACCCTAGGAAGCGATATAGCGTAGTTCTTAGTAGTACTTAGTACGCCTAGATATAGGCCTATCCCGAAGATATATTATAGAGAATATAATTACCGCCCGATAATAGTACCGAGGTATTATTAGACCTATCTATATAATGCATCTTAGGGACTTAGGATATAGATAGAAGACCCTTATAAATCCTTTAGACCTTAGTAAGATACTATTATATCCCGTTAGACTATTATAACGTATAGATCTATAGCTAAGCTAGCTCTAAGCATAGTCGAGCAGCAACCTTCGAGGCAGAGGGGGCTAAAGGAATATATCGAGCGAAGTCTCGAGGCTAGAGGAGCTACTTAGGAAGATAGAAGAGGGACTAGAACCTCAGACTCATAGTCTACAGTTAGAGTAATGAAATATAAGATGACTAACTACGTATGCTTAGGAATAATAGCGAATACGAGGAATTTATTTTGATCAGAAGGAAGAGTATAGGTCGAGTATCTATATGATTCTCTATTGTCTGTCTTCGTCTATCAGTTACCCTAGTAGTAACACTAGGAACCCTATCTCTTATATAAATCGCTTATTCGTAGGACTAGCTACTCTAGCTCTAGCTCTAGCTCCGCCTAGGCAGAAATAAACAGATAAATTAGAGGTACTCTAACCTAGTATAGAACGATCTCTCTAGCTATTATACTGATACTTTAAGATAATAGGTCCTGAGTTTTCCTTAATAATAGTAGAGTTTTTGCCTAGATTAGTACTTACCCTAAGGCTTAATCGAAATACCGAGGACTCTTCTATATATAAATTTTACTAGTTAGGACTAACCTCCTGAATCACCTAGAACATAAGCTTATACTCCCTAGGGGGGATACTAATAGGAAATTTGATAGCGAAGTAGTAGTGAGCATCTAGGGGTCGTATACTTATATCCTTTAAGGTAAGGTTATTATAACTTCTATCCTCTAAAGACAGTATATTCGACTGCTTATCATCTATATTGAGTATGCTTCTTAGCTATAGCTAGCCTTGCGATTCATATAGCTACGCATGAGCCTTAGCTTCAATAGAGCATAATACTATTATTAGGTTTAGTATATCGTTGTATTGAAATTGATCTTTTATACTAATAAACTCGACTTTTACCCCTAGAATAATATAGGCTCGGGTCTAGTATCGCACCTATTCCTCCTCGGATAGTCGAAACGAGTCAGCTATTATATCTAGGTTTCTGAAAGATAAGGTAGTACGCTGAAATAGGGAGATGATTTAGTTGACTTGATAAAAGTATATCTTCTAGAGGAACTCAATATTTATACTACTAGACTCTAGTATTGAGATACTATTGATTGTTGAGATCTAACCTATGCTTTCCTCAATACTAGCAATATATACACCTAATTCTCGGTGCATTTTCTAGCTCGATTCAAGCCCTAGGACTCTTGTATATCGCTAAGTCATTTCCTAGAAGTATTACCTATAGGATCTAATGCTCGCTTAGTAGATATATCTAGAATATATTAACTACCTTATTCTATAGATAGGAAGTCTCAGCTATAGATAATATTACTTTTTGCATATAGGATAAGACCCCTTAAGGTTCTAAGCGATACGCTCAGATAAAAAGAAACTTATAGGTGCATATGCAGAGGTCTGCGATTATACTAGGGAAAAGGGGAAGTCTATCAAAATCAAAAGAGCTATAGTAAGAATAGCTAAGAAGTAGTAGGCGCTAGAATGACTAGAAAGCGAAATAATCTAGGGCCTACTCAGGAAAGGTTATACTCTATTGAATAGAAAACTTGCTATTATCTATCATTACTATAAAGCTAAGGTATTTTATCCGCCTAAGTATCTATAGTCTATTTCTCCCTTGCTTGATAGCATCTATATATATATAAGAGTTTAGGATTCGACGTTATACCTGATATTCCTATCGTGAAAACTAGGTTTACTACTAGAAACTAGATATTATCGATAAAAGTCTCACCTATCACTAGGCAATATTATATATTACTAGAGATATCCTTCTTAGAAACTATTAGATACGAGTTTTCGAGGTATTACCTTATACTGATATCTATTGCTAGATTAGTCTAATACTCTTCTATATAATGACTTTTACGAAACGTAGTGAAGTTATAGCTATAAATACAGAGTACTTCTGCAATACTCATCAAGAATATATTTGCTCGAACTGAAAAAACCAAGGTACTATTTAGGAGGATATATAATCTAAGGATTATCTAGTAAGAATCGTTTTCTATATTAGCACAATATTTGGAATAATTAGGCTAAAGTAGCTTACTAGGTTTATGCCTTAGTAGACATTCTAGAAATATATATAGTAATGATACTCAGGGGATTAGCAATATATATAGTATATATAACGAGGATACTAGTCGCGATAATATAGTAGAGGTTAATAGCTATACTAGCAGAGGTAGTCTAGGTAGGAGGGGTAGTAATATATATAGTATATATGATGAGGATACTAGTCGCAACGATATAGCAGAGGTTGATAGCTGTGCTAGCAGAGGTAGTATAGGTAGGAGAGGTAGTAATATATATAGTATATATAACGAGGATAATAGTCCCGCGGTATAAACAGTAGCGCCTAGGGCTACGCCCTAGTCCTTATAGTAAGATATAATTAACGATAGTAGCTATACTAGTAATAGAAGTGATACTAAGGAGTATAACTACGACTCATCAAACGATATACTATATACTTTCTAGTACGAGAACGATATAAATATAATGCGAACAGAATATCCTTCGTATAGATGCATTCTTATATTCTGAAAATCCCTAGGAGATCTACAATACTAAAGACCGATTCAACTCAGTACTTTAGAAGGGGAGAAGTCAGTACAGAGGAGCCAGGTATATAGGCGATATCTTACTGATTATAGCACAATAGGGCCCTACTATTACTTCAGTATATTTTGTGACTCGTTCTCAAGCTAGCTATATATATACAAAGTACCTACTCTACTAATATATATACTTATTACTAGAAAGGAATAGTCTGATATCAGAAGTGAAATAGTATCTTTACCCCTCCTTATCTCCCCTACTAGCCGGACATCTAGGTACTATAGAGAGTAGGCGAGGAGCAAGCATAGTATCATAACCGAGATAACGATAGATTTCCTGAAGCCTAAGAAGTTAATCAGCTATGCCTAAAATTTAGATACTATTATATACTCTATAGAATTATAAAGGATCCTATAGATCAGTAAAGGTATAAGCAATAGAGGCTCTATATATTCAGGTACCTAGGGTAATGCTCGAGAAAGAATATACCCCTTCACTTTTATGCTATACTCATTCAAAGTACCCTATTACGATATAGTTAGGCGAGCTTTGAGTATAGTAAAATCAGATCACTATCGACTGATAAATTGAAGCGAATCATTAGTCTATATACCTTAGAAGACAGCTTGTATCGCTCGGTCGAGTCGCTATATACGATCGCTATCGCTATAGCTGCCCTAATTAGCTTACTCGGAGATGATTTCATTAGTAAATTTTGCCCCTCTCCTTAGTATATCTAGGTATCTCAGTTTAGTACTCCTCGCTACTATCTTGATGATCTCATCTAGTATTTCAAGTGTAGCGTAGCCTATGAGATATAGAGTCATATATAGGCTTAGTAGTATAAGTCCCTACGTCGCTCGCTCGTCAGAAATAGTTAGAACTATAGATGCAAGGATTAATATAGTCTATACTATAGTCTTTCTATTATATTATAATAGTAGTCTAACTAGGTCTTTAGTACATAAACGTTGAGATAGTATAGCGAACCCGATTCGGTCGGCGAGCTTCTACTACTTCGGCTTAAGTAGGCTATCAGGTAGAGATAGAAATAGTTGACCTAGTCTATTAGGCTGATAATATATAATCTCGAGGTCCTCAGATAGATATATTAGAATCGATTATATTTGCTGTTCATATATATAAGTTATAGTATAGCGCAAGGTAGCTGTCTTATCCCGAACAATTTAGGCCGAAAAAGGAAAGATATTCTAAGCTAAAAGGGGAAATAGCTAGGGCCCCTTATATACCGCCCCTATAAGGACCTATAACCTATTTGTAGGTAAGTCACTAAGCGCTATATTAATATTATACTAGTTGAGAAATAGGAAGGTATACGAAGCTTTGAGCCCTTGTACCCTCAACCGAGTACTAACCCTAGAAGTTTTCGCTGATTAGGACCCTTTGCTATTACCTCCTGAGATAGTATCTCATATACGTGTTCTATACTCCTTCCCGATCAAGATAGGGCAGTAATAAAATTACTATACTTAGGCACTAGTCGATGCTACTATAGGCGAAGAATATAGGCCAGCTCTAGGAATATCTATATATTCCGATATAACAAACATTCTCTATCGCCCTTCAGTATGCGTAGTATAGAAGTAGATAGCTACCTCTCTATTATAATTAGTTATACTTTTATAGCTCATAGTGAGTTTCATCACGCTACGATTTAGCTAAGCTAAAATATATACCCTAATACGATAGTATCTAGCTGCATTAGTAAGAGCAGTCTAGACTTCGGAAAGGTAATAAATGCATTAGGTTCTTATAGAGACTAGTAAACAAGCTTCTTAGGGGTCCCTCAGGGCTGATTAGTATATCCGAAGTTAGTATAGTACCTACCTAGGTAGATATAATAGGGGGAAGAGGATACTAAGATCAAAATTCTCACGATCAAAGATACTAAGTTTCAAATACTATACCTGATATCTAGAAGTTAGGAAGTTTCAGTAAACCCGAGTTCAATATATCTGATCTTTCCCTTACTATAAATACGATCTTATTCTATACTACTAGAGGCATTTTATATTATACTAATACTAGCTCTAGGAGTAGTATAAACAAAGAATCTAGAGATACAATCATCGATATAGTCAGCAATAGATTATACCTAAATATCAAGCAAGATGAAGGCTTACTATAGTATATCAACTAATCCGACTATAATAGCAAACGATCTCATGGTCCTGATACTATTAGTAGCACTTGAAAAACAGTTATCATAATTTAGCTTACTAGAGCTAAAATAAAATACTTGAGTTTACAGGGATTTTCAGGGTATTATGACCTCGTAGTTGTTTTGAGTGAGGTATTACTTAGGGATAGGTTTCATAGAATATCTGCTAAATCAGCTTAAAATACTATGATTTCTAATAAGAGCTATTAATACTAGCCTTATTTCCTAGAACCTAGTAGATACGCGACTGAGACTTTCTCGCCTAGTACTTATGCCTTATATAGCGATAGATTTGTTCCTAGTAGTCTAGGCAATAAGACTCTAACGCCCTTCTCCCTGATATTCCCGTAAATGAGCTACTAGAGTTTCCAGATTGCAAATAAGCCTTGATTCCCTATGAAATTTCTGACTATAAAGACGATATATAACTATCAGTAGAGAGTAGAATCTACTTATGTGATCATATTCCTTTCCTTCCATCGTGATTCTAGAGTTATAATAGTAGAATGAATAGACTATATCAGGCAAAGACGAGGCAGATTTATTCTTGCTCGAGGACTTCCCGTAGTAGTGCGTAGACGAGCTTTATTTCTGCCTGCTCGAGGACTTCCTATAGCAGCATATAGACGAGCTATATTTATGCTTGCTCGAGGACTTACTATAGCGGTGCGTAGACGAGCTATGTTTATGCTTGCTCGAGGACTTCCTATAGTAGCATAGGGACAGAGTGAATTTATTAAGCCTTGAGAATAAAGGTATGCGGAACCCTCGAACAACTGCTAGTAAATAACATCAATATCAATATAATCCTTAGGATAATCCTAAGATATTATAGGATTTAGCTAAGGAACCCTAGTTCCTACTTCGAAATATACTAGTCTTCCTCGAGGAGTACTTAGAGGGCGAGGTATATAGAGTTGAGGATGCCCTATCAGGCCTAGCAGTTTTCGAAAGGGAGGCTATCACATTCAGACTATATAGAACTTATTCAGAGGTAGCTTTTCTATTTAATTCGATATCACTTCTATATATAGGAAGTTTTTATATTATATTCTACTCATCATCGAGCTTAACGCTTACGGAATCTCCTTAAATTTAACCTATATCCCGTCTTCAGTAGCCTCTTCCTAGGCCGCAGTAATCCCTTTGAGGATAAAAAGGCCTCTCTAATCGCGCTAACTCAGGATTACTACTCTCTAGATTCTAGAGTCAGGTACTAAGCGATTTTCATCTAGTAGCTATAAGTAATAGGTTAATCCCTCCTAGGAGGAATATTGCAGGTCAGGGTTAATCCGACCCTCTATCTCGATATATATAGAGCTAGGCTATAATCAGGTATCACTAGATCAAATTCATTATATAGGTATATTCCGTTTAGGCTGCCTCAGTGATATTGCTTTTTCTAGGGTCCCCTAATCTAAAAATACTAAATAGAATAGACTATAGAGTAAAACACTATATAAAGGAAAAGCAAGAATCCCTTTATAATTCTCGTTATCCTCACATCAATTCATTATATCCCGTTTTATACTGTATCTTCACTATAATAGACTATCTAAGCTATACTAGGAACGACTCCTCCTCTATATAGATATACTTTCTCGATGATAGATATTATAACGATGAAAGCTTGCTCGATCGCTTAGAGCACGAGTATAAGGAGTGTTTCTCTCCTTCGCCTATACTACCTTACTCCCTACCTAACTAGGCTACTTCGGAGCATATCGTAGAATACCCCCTAGAATAAACCCCTGAGAATATAAATTACGATGAAAGCTTGCTCGATCGCTTAGAATATGAGCATAAGGAGTATTTCTCTCCCTCGCCTATACTACCTTGCTCCCTACCTAACTAGGCTACTTCAGAGTATATCATAGAATACCCCCTAGAACGAACCCCTGAGAATATAGATTACGATGAAAGCTTACTCGATCGCTTGAAGCATGAGCATAAGGAGCATTTCTTTCCCTCGCCTATACTACCTTGCTCCCTACTTAACTAGGCTACTTTAGAGTATATCATAGAATACCCCCTAGAACGAACCCCTAAGAATATAGATTACGATAAAAGCTTACTCGATCGCTTAGAGCATAAGCATAAGGAGCGTTTCTCTCCCTCGCCTATACTACCTTGCTCTCTAACTAACTAGGCCCTCTCAGAGCATATTATAGACTACCCCCCGGGATAAACCTAGGAGCACATAGGTAACACCGAGGGTAGGCAATATATTCAACCTATATTAGTACTATATGAATCTATAGCTAGGTAACTACTAATGAATAAAGAGATAGATAGAAATCGGAGAGAGAACGATTTCTCGCCTACTACGCTCCTTATATTCCTTCCAGGTATACCCCGGAATATACCCCGGAGCATATAGAAAATATAGGGAATAGGCAATATATTCAACTCTAGTCAGTACTATATCAATTGATAGCTAGACAACTACTAATGAGTATAGATATAGATATACATTAGTGATAGATCGATTACTCGACTACTGCGCTTTATATATTACTTCTGAGTATACCTCGGAATATACCCTAGAGAAAGTCCTAGAGAAATCTATAGAGTATACCCTAGAGTATAATTCCGATTGATAACTATATATGAAAGGATCTTCTATTTGCAGCTGCATCGATACCGAGGATACTTACTATACGCTTTAGGCATTGAAAACAGACAGGTAGGGTTAGGTATTAGGTATACTAGACCTAAGATAGAAGAGATTAAGGATATAAAGTGCAATATATATAGGCATAAATCTATTTTTTTTTTTTATATAAGACATCTATATAAATTTTCACTGCGCTCAAAATAATTAACCCTGAAACCTCTAAATCATACGTACGCGATTAACTATTCTATGCTTCAACGATAGCATTCATTACCTACGTTAGTAGACTAGGCTTATCTAGTATCCTCCAGTAAAACTATATAAGCTCCTCGATATTATAGAGTAGGTTTAGTATAGGCTCCTAAGTCGCCCGCTAGGGAGATATCTACTTGATCTTATACTGAATAGATAATCTAGATAGAAAAGTCAAGTTCTTTGAAGATAGAAGGCGAGATGACTCTCGTGATAGAGGGCTAAGTATTCATAGACAGAAAGAAAAGATATAGTCATATCAAGTCTATATATAAAGCTTCAGGTACCCTTTTACGCCCTTTATAGTCTATATCTATGATAGCCTCCTAACTATTAATACTATAGAATAATCCCGAACTAAAGTCAATAAGGAAGAGCAAGATACTTCAGCTTGCTACTAAGGGCACTAATAAAGATCCTAAACATATACGAGGACTAATGCAGATATAGAAAAGTACGATGCATAGGAGTTTCAGGAATCCCTAGACTCATAGTAGTCTTCTAATTCTCCTAAGCAGATTATATATAAGGTTCAGTTGATAGGCTAGTAGCCAGCAGCTTAATAGTATGCACTAGATCTAAGGGATAACCTAGAGGAAATCAAAGAGTTCTATCAGATAATACCTAAGAAGCCTAGACTACTAATATAGGTTTAAGCTATCAGGGAAATATAAGCTAGAACTTAGGACGAAGTAATAATAATATTTCTATTCATCTAATCTATATTACTTCTATTAGTCTATAGGCCCTTGATCTTAAGAGCAGTATATTGCTATTGATACTAATAATATTAGAGTCTATCTATATTCTTCCCCGGATAGCAAATCTAGGGTAATCGTACCTCTCAAACTAGACAAACTTAGCTCAGAGGTCCTTACTCTAGGGTAAGTAGTACTATACTATTAATGCTTATCAGACCTATATACGTCGATTATACCTTCAAACGTTTTCCCTATAAGATATCTCGGGGAAAATAGAATATAATGCAGTCAGGTAGAATAGCCTGACTACCTATATAGACCTTTTTATATATACGCTAGAGTAGGTATAACGAGAAGACCTATAGCTCCTTCTAAGCTCGACTATCTACTGCTGTTAGATAATCTAGGCTACTCTCAAGACTACGACTATATACTGCTTAGCGAAGCTGAGATAAAACTCCCTAAGCTTTTATTCCCCTATATTCTAGATATAGTTCTAGTATCACTCACTTAACTAACTTCATATAATTACTATATTCAATGAGTTACTATATATTACTGCTTCAGTGTTATTTTGATCTATCTTACCTATTCTAACAATAGTGAAAGAGTATATTAGTCTAAAGTTTTATAAAGTAGAATACTAATACTCTTCTTAGACCTAACTATAGACTCTTATATAATTCGTTGCCTAACCTAGTCTAAGCTAAAAATATATATAATCGGAAATCATTGCGAGATAAGATATAGGGCCCTATTAGAGACCTATTCATCGAGCAAAATATATATAATATATTTAGTATCTATCTCTTGCATAGATATTTCGAAATCGACTAGACTAATCAGCGATTGCTTGAGTTCAATACTACTATTGTTCCTTACTAGGAAATCTTAATAGATTGCTAGCTAAGGTCGTAGTAGCTGTTCGAAAATCACTTTTCTGCCTTCGAATTCACTGCATCGCAGGTACTAATAACTAAGGAAACCTCTACTTTCTTCGAAAAAGCAGTATAGCTACTGACTACACTTAGCGTAGCTAGCTTACTAGGGTTAAAGCGATTAGAAGATCAGTAGTAATCTATTCTTATAACTAAATATAGAATAGGGGATAAAGCGATAGCTATCCTTCTAGCCTATCGATTTATAGATTATAAGCTTATCGAAATAGTCTAGTGTTTTGATATAGGGCCTAAGGATATTTGCATTTGTACTAAGCTTGCTTCTAAGCATAATATAAGGGGCTACTATGATAAAAGGAGGGATTACTAGCCTTGAAATATATTTCATAGTTGATAGGATAGGGTGAATACGACTGTTTTTAGAGCTGCTCTAGTCTTCGTCCTAATGCTCGTAGTTCTTATAAGGATATATATACTAATTTATATACTCGCTGATACTTTTATACTTCTTGCTATAGAATTTGCTATGATACTAACTAGTAGTATTATCTATATCATCCCTATCTATATAATAAACCTCGCCTTTATCGTCCCTATCGTTACTATCTGTATAATTGACTATACTACCTTCGCATCCTATATAGTTGCACCTATTTGCGAAATATACCCTACCTTCATCGTCCTTGCTACTATAGGTATAGCTATCCCCGTCGTTATCCCTATGTATATAATATACCCTGCCTTCATCGTCCTCGTCACTATAGGTATAACTATCCCTATTATTATCCCTATATGTATAATATACCCTGCCTTCATCGTCCTTATTACTATAGGTATAACTATCCCTATCGTTATCACTATACGCGTAATATACCCTGCCTTCATCGTCCTCGTCACTATAGGTATAACTATCCCTATCGTTATCACTATACGCGTAATATACCCTGCCTTTATCGTCCTCATTATTATTTGTATACTTAACTATATTATATTCGCTTTTAGTATCATTAGTATCATCTCTAGTCTTAAGCTCGTTTATACTAAGTTTCTTAGCCTAATATATCATACTATAAAGTTAGAGACTAGGTTAGCCGAAGATAATTATATAGGAGGGCTCTCTTACCTTGTCTCTAGAATCTACTGCTTAGACCTGAGATCTGCTAGAAGCCCTTATATCTGCTTTTCGTCCTACCCTCCCTTATAATAATAGCTTAATATATCTTCTAGTATAGCCTCATATAACAGTTCGAACTTATTATATAAAACGAGATAACCTGAATCGCAAATCTCCTTAAAGCTAGCTTCTTTTAATAGCTACTTGAAATCAGGTTTAATTCCTAAAGAGGGATTTAGGCAAAAGTCCTTGAAAATCTCAATAGAAGCACCTAGCTTAAGGATATATAGTGTATCTCTTAGGAGAGCAAACTAGTCTTTCTACTTAGAGCATCCGAATACTTAGTTGACTCGCATATAGTCGATAGACTATAGCTATATAAGGTAGTATAGAAAGGAATTATTAAGAATCCTCTATACTTTCGTTATATGCACTTTCTTGAATTCATTAGTCTAATGATTACTAGAGCTACTATATTCTACGACTAAGCAATCATTATTATATATTAATAGTATAGATAGAACTAGGCTATCCCTCTAGTGCTCTTGCTCAGTAGGTAATACAATTGACGAAGGGTATAATAGACTTTCAATCTACTCAGTTGCGAATATAACTATAGTTGAAGGCAAATGTTGACGCTAAGCTTCTATAATAAACTAAAATGATAGCTAGGAGACTAATAGCTTTCTAGAAAATATTTGAGAAGAATTCTAAGACTTCTAGTCTATACTATGCTCTTATTGCATTTTATATTCAAAATGCGCCTATATAATTATATAGTAGCTCAGAGCTTCTTCAAGCTATATCTACCTTCGATCATAAACCTATCAATTACTAATGATATCATATAGTAACTGCTTAATACTAGGTCAGAGGGGTATTTAAAACATCTATATAAGGTTGATATAGGACTCCTGCTTGATAGTATACTCTAGTAAAGCATAGATTATATATATACCTAAGGGGTTTTCATTCAGCCTCCTACTATAGTACTATCGAAGCGTTTCTAGCGATACGCAGCTGCCTAAGCAGCTTCCTTTCAAGAGAATACCTATAGGCTATCAGAGATACTGAACCTAAAATTAGTTTACGATATTTATCGTATTAGCTGCTTAACGATATAGCCCCTCCCCCTACTCTCTTACTAAGACTATTCAGCTCTATAACTAAATTTTGAAGGTATAGAATAAGTGATCGTCTAGTGAGAGTCCTATAGAGGGGTGATTAGGCCTCAAGTAGTACTAATAGCTAAGCCCCTTGCCTCCGAAAGATCATACTATGATACAACTAATAACAAACCCTAAATTATCCTCTACTTGCTAAGTAACCTTGGGTCCCTATAGCTCGCTACTCGTCGAGATCAGCCCTAGGAGCAGAAAACTACCTGCCTACTCGGAGTAGATACTAGGAGCAATAATATACCTTACGACTTATATAGGATATAGATCAATTTCAGGTAGTAAGTATATATGAGCTAGGTAGACTATCTCTTACTAGAGGAGCTAGAGGTCTATAAACTGATAGAATAGGGACGACGAATTAGAAGTCTCTTCGAAAGAAGGCTAGCTAGAGTGACTAAAATCTAGGTCAACTCTTCTCTCCTAAGATAGGTCTTCCTAGGTAGGAATAAGTAATTCAGATAAGATAGAGCTTTTAACCCCTAGCTATCAGAAGTCTATAAGGTCAACTCTAATATATGAGATCATCCAGATAATATAGCAAACTTATTTCCTACTAAGGGTAATTAGAGAGTAGGTTTTCTTCTATATCCTAGGTAATAAACTAAGTAGAGCCTAGCTTCTTAATACATCAGCCTAGTAAAGGCCTTCTACTACGACGTACTAATTTATCTATACTAGTTATATCGGGGATTATAATTATATAGACTTATAGGGAATAGGGTAGATAGTATAGCTATTAGGGAGTATCAGAGGAGAAACATCAAATATAGGAATATAAGAGGATCATCGAGTTTCGGAAAGTACTCTAAGCGGGAAGCTATGCTTCAGAAGAGTCTCTCAGCTTATCCCCCCCCCCCTAAGGGTATAGATACCTCAATATAGCAGGGAACTCATTAGGCCCTAAGGTATATATATATCTATAGGGGCCTATTAAATCTATACCCTATATCCGAGGATATACTATTGAGGCAGGGGAGCTATAGTAGGAACCTTATCAAAGCATCTATAGATCCTTTAGGCAATTAATAGCTCTACGTCTTTGATATCACCTATATATCGTTAGCTTCAACCCTGTATAGCATCTATACTATCTCTTTCAATATATAAGCCTACTTTTTATCGCAGCTACTATAGAAGGAGTCCTTTGCTTTCCTATTTATCAACTAGACTATCTCAGTTATAATATAGATCAATAGTAATACTAGTAATAGTAAGGGCCCTATAGTACCGATAGCTAGTAGATGCAGCTGATATTGATCTCTTTCTAGTGCTTACGTCTAGAATATATAGTAGTTATTATAGTAGAGCGATAGATCTTTACCCTTCCTTCTACCTTCAACTATCTCCTTGTCTAGGCCTTAGCGTTTGCAAAAACCTATGCTCTCATCTGAGGATCGAATCTCTAAGGGTTTCCTCTAAGCGTGAACTTCATCATTCGTGCTCATAATACTCTACTATCTAAAAAGCTCTCAATCACTTATATTATATAGCTATATTCTTATACAAGCTTAGTCTACTATAGTAAGTCGAGAATAATACCTACATTCTATAAAGCATAGGATAATAGCTATATCCCTTTCTAACTTCACTCAAGTAGAATAACTAATAGACGTCTAAAGGCAATGAATAACCTCGATCAATATTCTATAGATATAAAACCTAAGAAAAAATGCTATAGGAGCATCTATCTCCTTGACTATACTCAAGTAGAGCTCTTGAGCAATAGTAGAAAGGACTACTTAGCTATCGCTAGGCTAGTTCCCGATATCTCTAGGGATCTAATAAATATTTTTCAGATAGAGATAAGTAAATATATCAAGGCCTTACTTGAGTAGTACTATAATGCTCTATAGCCTAGAGGATAGCTTAAGATAACTACTACAGGGAACTATATAAGTATTAGATCTATACGATAGCTACTTCTTTTAGAGGTTATAAGTCTGATAATCATATAGATCTTAGAGGATACTAGGTTTTATAATATTCAGACTTCTCTATGCCTTGACTATCCTCTAGGAGAATTTGTTACTAGTATTCTCGAGGAGGTAGAAAGGTATAACTAATAATACCAGCTAGACTAGGACCCTTAGGAATATATTCAACAGTATATGAATGAGTCTATAAAGGATCTCATAAGCCTATAAGTTTATATTATATCCTAATCATCGAAAGGTAAAGCTAACTAGAACTCTTAAGTCTGCATATATCAGTCAGTATACAGAAGCCTATAAGCGAGAAGGACTAAATAGTAATCGCTTAGCTCTCAAGTCTCAAAGCACTAGAGCTCTAAGCAGATATTTTAGACTAGTAAGTAGCCCTTCATACCTTAGAGGTCCTAATTAACTCTATTATAGGAGAGAGATTTACTGAAATGACTAAGAATATAGAAATAATAGTCTCTAGGCTAATAAGGATAGCAAGATAAACGGGAGTAACCTTACTCTCGGGTTAATATACTTCTACTGCCTTAAGTAGTAGACCTATGACTTTACTGAGAGGGATGAGATCATCAGAATTTACTAGCTTTTAATAGAGGTATTTCAGAATAAGGGCAAGCTTCTAGCTATGAATACTTCTAGGGATAGTAGGGGGGGGAGGAGGGGGGCAGTACTTATAAAGGTATATAATATATAGGACAACATCATAGATAATAGTTCTCTAAATTCTACTAGCTTCGAGCTAATGCATCCTAGGGACCTTATATTTTACCTTCCTATAGATGTTTATTGAGATATCTAACGTTGAGAATAGCTCTATAAGAGTAACTAGTCGAAGGTAGAATAAAATGCTCTACTCTTTCAAATAACATAGTTATAATATTTATATTACGCCTAGCCTAACAATAGTCATCTCAGCTTTATACAATCGGAGGAAGTAACCCCTGCTCGAGGATTATATTGACTCGGTAAGCCTATAAGCTAATCACTGCCCTTTTATTATCCCTTTCCTAGTGTTTGCGCTATAAAGCTAGTAGTAGTCAGCTATAACAGAGGGTAGTAAGATATATAGCAATCCGCCTTAACTAATAGCTAGTCTAGCGTACTAAGGTCTCATCTGTTTTACTTACATCCTATATCGAATATACTTCACTATACTAGCGCATAGTTTCTATATATTCTATAAACGCGAGAGAATTATACCTAAGGCGTTTGTAAATCTTAGAGAGACTACAAAGTTAGTAAGTACCTTTCATTTACTACTCTAAACATTATACCTGATATACTTATTAGTAAGAATAATAATAATATAAGGAAGTAAAAGTAGAATATCAGTACTACGAGGCATACTAGGAAGAAGGTAAGAAAGGATATACTCTTATATATTATCCCAGCTACTATTTAGAATACTCTATTATAGAAGGGATAGACTAGCTAACTTTAGTTAGTATAGGGCAATACAAAATACTTAAACTAGGAAGATACCTTATAAGATAGCCTGTATAGAGCAGTCAAGATAGTATAGAAGGTCCCTATCGTAAGCTTAGGCCTATTGAGCAATCATCTCGTTTGCTATTTTCCCTGCTCTCTTGAGTCTATCAAGGTACTTTGTCTCCGAGCTATTCGAGAATGCCCTTATTATAGGGTCAAGATCCTCTAGTATAGTATACCCCGATATATATAAGACAAAGCAAAGTATCGAAATAAGGAGCTCTTAGACCTTATACTCCTTATAATTAGACGATAGACTAGACGCAAGTCTAGATATAGTATTAATAAGCGTTTTATAGCTATCTCGGGGAAGTAGGCTTAAGAGAGATCGAGTTTCGAGGCGCCTAGAGAGGCTTATACTCTTAATCCTATCAATGAGTTTCTCCTATACTAGCCTAGTATCAGATATCTTTAGTTTGTTCGGCTCATAGAAAACAAATTTCAGGGTTTGGGTAGGTTTTTCCTATTCCTCTGCTATACCTTATTGCCTCTAGCGCTGCATTATCTGCGAAGGTAGCTAACCCGAGATCCGAAAGAATACTGCCTCTTAACTAAATCACTTATATAAATATAAGCCTATTTTGCGCGTTTCGAGTAAAAGCTAAATTTCCTAATATAGATTAGATCGTTAATATAGGGCACTATTTTGATTAGTGCTCTATAGCTAGTATATTTCCCGGGGCTCGTATAAGTATAAGGCAAGAGTACCTAACGAACATTTATCAGCCTACTATATATTCAGCTAACGATCTTTATTATAGTCTGACTTATTACATAGGGGTGCCCTATTATTGCTGAGAATTGCCTATAGTCAATAGATCACTTATAATAGTAAACTATAGCCTATATACTAGGAGGAGAGGAGGACTAAAAAAAAATAGAGAATAGAGAATAGAAAAAGAAAAGGAGAAGAATAGTACTACTTTTTATCTACGCTATCCCCTATAGCTACTAGTCCCTAACTATATTCATGCTTGCGTATATCTTCTCAACGCTAAGATCTTGCCTTATATATCATAAGTATAAGGGAGACTCTAGTCGGTATCGCACTTTATAGTAGTCTTAGAGAGATACTTCTAGTTCCCTCATGCTTACTTCTCTGCAATCTAAGTATTAAAAATACCTATACCCTCTTACTCCTACTCTAGTTATACCGACTTATATATAGATCAGTATTAGACTTTACTAATCTTATAATATCGCTAGTTATATATTATTAGTCATTTGACTCGATGCTCAGATATTCAAAAATCCTTAAGAGAGATATAACTTATATATAATTGCTGAAGAAGTAAGTTACTATAGTCCTCCTATCGCTACTTAATATATAAGCATCATATTATACAATCTCACTAGTAGCCTCTCGTCTATTCGACTTATCTTCTAGGCTTATAGACTAGCGAGTAGGCTACTTATAAGCCTTAGGGAAAGATAGTAGAGTGCCTTAGCTATATTGCCTCAGGTATAGACTTTGCTTATTAGGACTACGAAAAGAGTCTTAGTCAGTTTGATATTCTTAGGGCTCATAACTATTAATATGATCGTATAGGAAGTCCCTAAGAATATAGATACTACAAACTACATATTACTCAGGCCCTAGATATTCCTATAGCTCAGCTATAGTCGCTATTATACGTTTGAAGAAGTAATACTAATACTAAGAGTATTACTTAATGAGGTATTCATTGAGTTCAGTTATAGGATAGTCCTTTCGATAAACCTAGTAGATTTGCAGTTGATGACTTATATTGATATATTCTTCAAGTAAATCAAGCAGTAGTATACTTTCGTAGTATAGATACTTCCGAAATCGGTGACCTTTAATAAGGTAGAAGTCTAGACTATCGTATAGTATTATTGTATAGTAGAGTATATAGGCTTCTCTAGGGTACTCCTATCTCAGGTGATCGATTTAGTCTTCAAGATCATCATAGACGCCTAGATAGGACTCGCATAGCTAAAGATCATAGTTATTGAGAATATATGATAAAAGGCTAGCGCTATCTAATATAGTATTATAGAACTAGATTTTCTCTTACTAAAGCCTTGTTTATAAAGAAGCAATCCTTAATAAAACAGTAGCCTTAGAGAAACGATATATAGATCTATATTAATACTATAATACCTCTCTAATAATAATCACTACTTATATATCATTAGATTAAAGACTAATAAGATAGCTATTAGGAATATAACTCTAATCTACCTAAATAGAGGCGATTAGTCGCTACTATAGCTAGCCCTAGATCGTCGGATATAACCTAGGCTATAATACTAGTAGCCTTAGTTATATTAACCCTATCAAGATTTTCAGATCCTCCTAAGCTAGTATTTATAGAATGAAGAAATATATAAGCAAAGAGATTATAGACTCAAGTATATGCAAAAGACGAGAAGGCTGCCCTACCCTATACTTGTATTCTATTGCCTCACTGAAATCACCTGATCGCTTCTTAATGACTAAGCTAGAGCTATATAGTCTAGCTTATAAGGGGTCACCTATTATACTCAAGAAGTAGCTATCTACTTAAAAAGTGCTGCTTCTTAATCCCTCTTGCGTTACCTTAAAAAGCCTTACTAGAAAGCCTCACCTATTCTTGCTTTAGTACTCTGAAAAGGTCTATAATAGTGATTCGATACTTATTATAGTATATACTAATATAAGGTATAGGATACTAGATAGAGAGCTAGGGTTAACTCTAGCCTACTATATAATACTAGGTCTGCAAAAAGTTATACTAGTGCAAGTATATATGCTTCGGATCGAAGCATTCTAGGGAAATTTGGAATAAGTAGACCTCGATAAACGACAAGGCATATATTAGGGCGCCCCTAGCTCTGACTACTTTGAACTAGATCGCAGCTAAGGCCGAGGCTATAGTAGTATACTATGAGAGCATTGCTCTATGCCTGAAAGGCTATATCAAGGACTCTGAACGTATTATGCATAAGTATCTTTCAAGGCTCAACGCAGAAGTATAAGGCCTATCAGATAATAGTGCCCTCGTAGCGCTCTATCAATCCCAAGCAAATAATTATATCTACTACTTTAGATTTTCAGACGCTTATAAGGAGCTGAAGAAATAGGGGTCTACTATATTCGAGCTAATGATATAGATGAGCCTTCTTTAGGATCAAATTCACTGCCTTAGTCGTATATTCTAGGGGGAAGGGCTTTTTCAAGAAGCAGCAGCATACTTTATAAAGTATACTAGGACCCTAGGGTTATACTAGTATAAATGTATCCGAGCGATCTCAGCACTTACCGACATCTACTGCGAATTATCTTATATTCAGTATTAACAAACCTACCTAGATCAAGCAAAATCTTTAGTAGAACCTGAGATAGAACTTCTTAGGGCATCTAGTACCTATACTAAAGGGTTCTAGTAGTTGCTACTATCTTATCTTGAGATTAAAATCCTCAAGGGCGAATTATATGCAGCAGAAGGCCTAGTCTTAGAGCTACTACTTATTTATAGTAGCCTACGATGTCTAGATATTATTGACTAACTTAGCTATATTAGGATACTAATCGCCTTTATACAGCTCCCTATATTACTATATGATGAACTGAAGAAGTAGCAAGATATTCTAGAGTAGAGCTAGACTTATAACCCTAACGAAGAAGAAGAGGTCTTCACCTATAGCGTAGTATACCTCTTCCTCTATACTACCTAGTATAGACTAGGGCAGGCTAAGGAAGGCGCTAAATATCTTCAGTATATAGAACGTATTTTTAGGGAGAAGACTCGCTAATTTTTATTACTAGGAATTAGGATATATCTTCATTGCAAGGCTTAGAATAGAGCACTTATCGGGAACCCGACCGTCGGTATATAGCTAGAACAATAAGGAGAAACTCATACCCGTTAAGAAGGTCTCTCAAGGGCTATTCCTAGACTATTCGAACGTCTTCTAATGCCTCTAACGGCTCCCTATAATCAACAAAAAATCTAGTATCTACCCCTGCGATGAGTCTAGTCGAATAATCTTACTCGAAGTTTGAGCTATATAGTATCGTACTTCTGATATATAGTATAGGCGAGGCTATTATGATTTCCCTAGTATTATTACGTATAAAGTCGAGCGAGATTTTCTCGATTATTCCTAGTAAGGTTAATGCTTAGTCTGATATCATATAGAAGAATAGACTTACTGCTATAGTATGCTATAGTAGCTAAGTATATAGCTATATGAGAGCTTATTATACTAAATATATCATCTATATCTTTCTTTAGAGATATAAGGAGGCCCTATGCAAGCCCCTATTCATAGTAACCCTTATGAACTATGAGCTGAGTAACCTAGTAGACTACCTTTCTATTATAGGTCTAGTAGCAAGAAAAGGCTTGACTAGCAAGGTTTCTATCAACGAGAACTATAGTATAGAAATATATAGCTCTATTAGGAAGATATTAGTCTCGAAGTCATCGCGCATTCAATTTGATAGGTCGACTTAGACGGTGACTTAGATGAAGGAAACTATTATAAAAGAACGCAAGAACTTACCTAGAGTAGCCGAACGATCTCCCTAAACCCTATAATTCTCGCTAAAGAGCTTTAAAGCTTTAGCTAATATTTCTTCCATGACTTAGACGCGTTCGAACGTCTTATATACGCGTTCAGCTATTATAGCTATAATAACTATAGTAATATTCAGCTATAGATTGGATTTGATTTGCTGAGATATACTATATAGGTTAGAAGGCACTATCTAATAGGAGATCCTTTGAATAGGTATTACTTCATCATATATAGTTTACTAAGTTCTAATATAGAGGAGGAAGATAGTAAGGTAGATAAAAGTCCTATGAATACTTAGGTTATATAACTGAAAGAAATAAGAGCGTAATCAGATGAGGGGAAGTTTAGAATAGCTAATGCTAAGTAAGCTAACAGATATATCCTAGACTAAACTACTGAAGGCAGCTTCTGAGCGAGACCCAGTAGTCCCCTTTTAGAAACAGATTCCGATAACCGACTTCTAGAACAGTGAATCATAGACTCCTATAGTACTAGTCAACTAGATATATAGCAACGAGCTAAGTAACTATCAGCCGAAGAATAATAAAGTATATATATAGACGGTACAAATAATAATAATCGAAGGCATTCTACGAATAAGTAAGATAAAGGCAGTAATATTACTATATCCAATAGTATTTCGGGCACTATATCGAGACTTAATCATAAGACTAACTACACTAATACTAAACTATCAGGGAACTAGTCTAAAGCTTATATAAGTATATTATAGTATATAGCCTAGTACCTTCCTATATTATATTGATATGCCTAGGTATAGAGTAATAACGAAAGTAGTAATAGAAGACTTAGTGGAAAAGGTATAGAGCCTCGCCCTTATATCCAAGAGATAGATAACTAAAGGCCTGCTAGAAAACGAGAAGAGGACTGCTGCTTACCTATTCCCAGCAAAATTTTGGGTGAGCTATCATCAGGTCTCTATAGCATAAACAACCTAATATACATGCTATATGCAAAGGGGGAAGGTTTTCGCTATAGTATATATATATAGTACCTATAGGTAAGGATCCGAAAGAGGATAAGTTTTTGCTGTAGCATAAATATATAGTACCTATAGGCAAGGATCTAAAAGAGGATAAGTTTTTGCTATAGTATATATATATAGTTTTCCTACTCAGGTATTAAGAAGATAATAGTTCGTTACTATAGTATATCACTTGCTTTTTAGTATACATCAAAGTATATTTGACTTCTACTTAGCTATATATCTCTAGCTGAGTCTATAGCCTTTAGTCTACTAGGGCCTCTACTGCAAACATACATTATATATATACTAGGTTAGAGGAGTTATATCAATCAAGCGGAATAGATTTCTTATGCCTTAGAAATCTATAAAGTAATTGAGTATGAGAAACGAACTAGCTAATAGAATTAAGGTGATATTATAACCTCATGAAGAAAGTATATTTAATAGAGAAGACGCCTACTAAACTATTACAAGAGGTTACTAATCGATATATAGGAGGTAGTATTAAGGTTATCTAGCTTCAGTATATTACTTATAGATGAAGTACTGCATAGTCTAAGCTCCTAGCTATATTCAGGCCTAGAACTATAGTATAGAGCAATCTCCTCTATCAGTTCGAATAGGGATACAGTCGTAGAATATCGAGGTTTAGAGCTTACTACCTATAATCAAGTCTAAATTGAATAGATTATATTATAGGTTGATTTCAAGGTATATAAAGTTTGCGCGCTATCGAATACTATTCAGGGAGCTAACGAATATTAGGCTGCTCTATTGAAGGTCTAGGAAAGCTTCTAGGCTATAATCGAGGCTTTTGGACAGCATATAAATCGGAGTAAGCTAGAAATTGAAGAAGTCTACTAGCTTAGGACTAAGACTTATCAATTCAACGAATCCGATTTATCTCTACCGCTAGAAGATATCGCATTCATATATAGGCTATTTCAAAAGGCTAGCAGTATAAAGGACGATTACTTATACGAATATAGACTAAACAAGGAGATAATAAATGAATTTTAGGGAATATTCAATATATCAAAAATATTAGCGTAGGAACTTATAGTCTTCATTGTAGCTACTCGAAATAAACTAGAATAGTAAGTAGATTCCCTAACGACCTTCTTCTATAATATACTAAATATAGTAGAGTCAAGTCCTTTGCTTCGAATATGAAGGAAGTCTAATCTCATATTAAACAAATCAATCAGGACTACTAAGCTCTATTAGAGACGAATCACTATCTCCGACTACTCCTCGATAATCTTGAGAAGGGTAGATAAGATCTACCCTTATCTCAGACGACTATAGTAGGACTATGTAGCTCTTAATAAGATAGAACTTCTACTATATAGGGAGCTATACTTAAGGGGCTTATAGTAGTAGAGGTATATAGATAGAGTCGCTAATATATCTAGAAGGAGAGTAAAATATACTAGTAGCTAGGCTTGAGCCTATAGAATCATATAGTACGCGTAGCAAGGATATAACTATACTAGCCTATATTTATACTTATTGCTATTATCTGATAGAATAGCAATAGTTTATACTATTATCTACTAATATTATATCTATAGAGCTACTATATGATAGGTCTACCTGACTACCTCAAGATATATTCTATCACTATTAGTTTGC
This sequence comes from Cytospora paraplurivora, assembly GCA_021272945.2. Taxonomy (NCBI): domain Eukaryota; kingdom Fungi; phylum Ascomycota; class Sordariomycetes; order Diaporthales; family Cytosporaceae; genus Cytospora; species Cytospora paraplurivora. The sequence goes on along the minus strand of JAJSPL020000091.1, from coordinate 3,005 downwards.
GACTACTGCATAGGCTGTTTAGGCTATGCCTTCCTTCAGCCTTACGCTATTGATTACCTAGCTTTTCCTCTTATAGGCGTTAGGCAGAGAATAGTTATGAATAATAATAACAAATGAACTAATTCAATCAAAGATCACTATACATACGAGAGACCTACTAATAATTACTTTTCTGAAGCCTATTTAGATATCGTATAATAGCTTAGTAATACGATATTATCGGGGTAGTTAGTACGATTCTACCTCGTAGATCTCAGAAAGCAGAACGTTTATAGGTATATATACTTACTTATATATACACTAGGAAGTAGAGTTGTATAGAGAGGGGAGAGCATCAGCTATAGACAATAGTTATAGATAATAGTCTTGAGCTGGCTTAGGACGAGATACATCGTATATTTGCTACTAAGGCTAAATCAGACGAAGCTTGCTAGCGAGTAAGCTGAGATCTCAAGTGATTCATAGATAGGGAGATATTACTATAGAAGCTAAAAGAGAATATATATATATCGATATTTAGAAGAAATATTCAGACAGTATAAAGCGAAAATCTCTTCATATATACTTATTCTACTATAGTTGCATAATATTGCTTACTGACTTTGACTAGGTATTATCAGCCCTACTATACGAGAGTGATCTTCGGTTTACTTCAAATTCTAGATATATCTATATAGTTCGTCTATATATTCCCAAGAGTAACAATATATTCACTTATCCCGACTCTAGCGTAAATAGCCTTACTATAGCTAATATAATATAAATCTTAGATATACCTTTGTTGCTATACCTATGCTAACTACTATAGTTTAGGGTATGCGTTCTATAACCTATAGCTAGTATAGGCTATCATTATCTTACTATAATGCTTGTAGTATTATCTTGAGCTATATAAATATTCGGAAATATATAGGGTAGTATAACTCTAGTGAAGGCGATCAAAGCCTAGATAAGGCCTCGATATTAGGAGAACTACGCAGCTAGATAGGGGTAAAACAAATGATCCTCTAGATACTATTCGATCAGCCGATATACCTCTTTGATACAACTTAATAGTATTATAGCCTTAGAACCTATCTTATATAGGGGAGCAGCTAGGTTAGTACTACTGCCCCTATCCTCTAGATAGCTGCATAGGCTATTGAACTAAAGATAATATTAAATATATTATCTATACTACCGAATTTCTCAGGCTATTACTCCTGATACTAGTACTGCAATTCAAAGTCTTTATACTCGTAATAGGCTAATATACTATTATAACCTACAAGTATATTAGGGGTCTAAGGTCGATACTACGATCCAGATTCTATCAGGTCACTACTTAGTACTAGACCTTAGGGTTCTAAACAGGGTATATAATAGAGTACTTACTCTTCTTTCGCTAATAATATCATATAGACCTCACCTTCTATTGCAAATAGGTCTATACAAGTCCCGGATAGTCCTCGATAATATTAGTAATACCTATATTCTGCGTTTCGCAGAGGCATACTAGTAGCTTCTAGAATAGTTCCTTCCAATCGTCCTCGCTAACATCAGACTATAGGGGTATAGAATCCTATAATAGATACCCTATATAGCGCTTGATAATATACTTCTGCTTAGGTAATTAGTGATATTACTACTATACTAGTAAGAAGTCGAATAGACGAAGAATATAGGGTAGATAGGGAGACTAGTAGGGGCTAATAGGGTTTAGTAGGGTTTAGCAGGGTTTAGCAGGGTTTAGCAGGGTTTAGTAGGGGTTAGCAGAAGCAGACAGAGGCAAAGTAGGATAATATAGTCGCAAGAAACAAAGGGGGACCTAAAAGAGAATATAGGGTACTAGCTATTTATATATTCTAGGCAATAGTCCTAGTTAGAAAAACCTATTCAGCCCAGGTAGTTCAGCTAATATATAGAGATGTAGATTTGCAGGTTTGCATAGAAAATACAGATATCCTTCGAGAATTCGCAGTTTTCATAATGATACTTTAGAGAAATTGCTTATTGATGCATGATGTTAGTCCTTACTGCCTATCACCTACTGCGATAATAATAATAGAGGTACCTAGTATGAAAAAGGACTTCATTGCTCTCTGCAGATTAATGTACGTGCACCTAGGAACTAACTTGAATAGCTAATAGCGATAGAAATCCAGTAGCCTATACTGTGTATACTATATCCTTAAGTCAAACCCCTAGATATACTACCCTGTTTCTATACTAAGTACCTATATTTCTTAAAGCTCTAATAAATCGAATAAAATAGCTATAAGTCTAGTTTATCTTATATACTATATATATATACTTAGCTAAAATAAAAATAGAGTTTATAACTATATATAGTAAACCTCTAATATTATATTAATTTATAAGTAAAGTATTCTTAAGATATTAAGGATTACTATAGCTTCTCTACTATACTACTAATAATTAAACTTATAATTCCTCTATACTTAAAATTACTATATAAATGAAATATTAATAATATTTCAGCTCTTATATTTTATAATTACTAATTATTATATAATTATACTATATTTAAGTCTATATATACTAATCATAGTAGGGTTGACTAAAGAGTACTTTCTACTATACTTAGAGTCTATATCAATAAAGAAGTTCAAGGTATTCTATATAATATAGTTGCTATAGTCAATTAGAGATTACTCCTATCATATAAGGGGCTAGCCTATGATACGACTACTAGGTAGGTGCCAATAAGGATGTATTCTGAAGTATGAAGAAGGAAGAGGGGAGGTCCCTAATAGACCTCTTTCTAGTAGTTTATATAGATCTAACTAGGCCCAGTATAGACCTGTACTAGGTCTGTTGCTTACCTAATGCATGAGCCCCTAGGCTCAGGCCTATGATATATCAATAGTAGATTAATACTTAGATTATCGCTGAAGAGCTAACTATTGCTATCTACTTGAAGGAGAATATTCTACTTATTTATCTAGCTTTCATCGATAGACTACGTTAACTACGTTTATATTTGACGTAGTCGTTTCCGACTA
>JAJSPL020000090.1:0-26321 GCA_021272945.2 Cytospora paraplurivora | reverse complement strand
GAAGAAAACAATTAAGAATGCAAAAGATATTCATAAATCGGGAGGGCATGTAACACAAGTGCTTTCAGATCAGATCTATAGAGTTATGTTTGATAATAAAAGAATCATACTAGATAATGTAGATAAAAACTTAGAAGATGATAATATTCTTCTAGATACAAAACCTTTAAATAAAGTTGAAGATGGTATGTTAGTAAGATATATAAGTAACTTGCCTAAAGTTGTTAAATATTCCAGAAATCTACAAAGTATATCGGCTAGATATAAAGTAAAAAGGAAGTTTTATTTAGAAATTTCTTAAAAGCTTTATTAAATAATGAGTTGAATTTAGATGTTAGTCTATTTAAAAATTATAGAGAGATTGTTGGATTTATAAAAGACTTTGACGACGTTAATAGTAGTGATCTAAATGGATATGGTGATAAATATAATCTGAATGAGAATTATATAGCTCAATTAAAGCGTAGAGGAAGATTTGTTAAAGTTCCATATAATATTGGAGAGAAGAGCGAAGACCTTTATATCTCTAATTTTATTAATTATGTACTTCTAAAATACCCTGACTTTAAGGTAGATGGTTTATTTACTAAAGTAAAGTAAAGTGAAGTAAATAATGATGATAAGTCCAAAAATAATATTAGGTATAGATAGAAAATATATCAGTGGTGTAGAGTATTTGTTGTAAAAAATGGTTTTTGTGACATAGAATTATGACAATTATGATTGTTACATGAAAAAAGTGACAATTTCATGTTACAAAAACTCCAATTCCAAGTTCGGTAACAATATAAACCAGATACTAGGTTAAGTAATACCATTGTTGCTTAGAATGGTTAAAGATGCTTATATTGTGAGGGCGGGCTTAGGGGATATTTGGAGTTGGTGTAAGATCTTAGTTCGATTTAGCATTTTTTACATCGGATAGAAGAGGTGCAATTCCTCCTCAACTCCTTTTAATCTGAGGCTTTTTAGATTTTCTGGCTCACTTGTTATTCCCAGTTCCAAATCCAATACTTCTAGTACTTCTCTCTTATCTAAATTATTTAAATAATTAATTAATTATTAAATTAATTAATTAAGTCTTAATTTAAGATAAGAGATTAGTAATTAGATTTCTTGTTTCTGTTACCTGTGCTCAAGTAAATAATAATAATAATAATAAATATTATGTGTATAAAGGATATCTAAAGGCTTATATAGATCAAATGCTTAAATAAAGCATGTTTGTATTTTGTAAAGCATCATTAAATAAGCGTAAGATGGTAGTCCATTTGGATTTTTTACAAAGAGGTTTGCATACTAGCTGTCTAAAAAACATTAACAGTCTAAATAATAGCAGTTCTGAAAAGATAGCCGATGTAAATGTAGTAGAATATGATAATGATAACGATACGTTTAATAGATTTATAAAAAGTCTAAAAGAAGATTTACCTGTAAAATTCTTAGAAGATATTCTAAAATTAATAGAATGTTTGGATAGTAAAGACTGAGGTTTAAACTCTATAGAAAGCGCTCAAAAAGTTTTTGAACTTCTTAATAAAAATTTAAGTATATTAAAGAATGTTAATAGTAAGGGGTATATAAATAATACAGATTTAAAGGATTATCCTTTAATAAATGAGGTTATTCCTCTATTAATTTCTCTTAATAGAAATGAAGATAATGAAGATGATTTAATCTCCAGTGGTAGCGATGAGTCTATGACTAAAAAGGTTGTTGTAGATGGCGTAGAAGTTAGTTATTCAACAGCAATGGATCTATATAAATGATCATACAATGTAATACTTTTTAAATTATATATGGTGAGTGAAACACTATTAAAAAGTCTAAGAAATGATTTAATTCTTCAAAGTAATGGAGTAGATTCCGACTTTGATTTAAATTTAAAGGATTTTATCTTAGACTTTGAACATTTATCGAAAACTTTATTAAATAATTTAGATCCAGCGTTAAGAAAATTATTAAATAAACGAGGAGTAAGTATAATACAAAATATCTACACTGGTTTGATACGGAGTATTATGCTAAAAATGCTACTGAAAATAATCTTTTATCTGTTCAATTAGCAGTTTCATGTAAAACAATGCTTAAATTACCTCTAAATAAAAGTTTTGAGTTCGGTGAGTTAAATGTAGATACTAATAAATTTTACAAAACTCCAATAAAAGTTAAGAATAATGAGCCTTCTATAAATCATTCAGTTATTAAAAATATTTTAGATAATTCTTTAAGTTATATGAGAGAATTGAAATACCCGGGCTATGATAATATATTCAATATTTTTATCAATGGTTTAAGAAAAAGAGGTATAAAAGAGGTTATTAAGGATGATAGTATTTACTTTATTTTTGACGATAATATAACTAATATAAAAGAGATGTTTAAAGAAACTTCTAAAATGAGCTTTAAAGAATTGATAGGTTACTCAAGGGTTTTAGTAGAAGATTCTTTATTAGAAGATTCAGATCGTATTTATAACTTATTAAAAGAGATTTATGAGGGTAGAAGTGATAAAGTCATTGAAGACTCAATGTCTATAGAAGGGTTTGAAGATGAAGAAGAAGAAGGAGGTGCCGATTTAGATACATTTAAACATGGTGTAGAGACTATAAATAGATTTGAAGAATCTAATCCCGATTTAAATAAAGTTAAAGTGTTAAATAAAAAGTATATCCGAAGTAGTAATCAATCTATAGCTCAAGAGAGAATAAGCACTATAAAAACTTTAAATAACTATATCATAGGACATTCAACAGCGTCTGATTTAAGTATGTTGAGTGACTTTGATGAAATAAAAGGTCAGTTAGATATAGTAAATAAAAGTTACGTATCTATAGGTAGACCAATGTTAATAAATGGGATGAATGTTTATATAAGAGATACAATGTTATTAGCTCCGGGAGGTCAAAAAAGTCTAGAGTCTATTGGAAAATTATATAATGTTCCAAAGGTAGATATAACACCATATTCAAAGGAGCGAATGGATATCTTATTAAAGAAGATCCAGCGTTGTTCAAAAATTATGCCAGTTTAGATTCTATAATAACATTAATACATGCTTGTACTATGGAGATGTTTTCAAATAAAATAGGTGGTTTAGGAGTTCCTTTAACCCTATCTAGTTTGAGTGGTAATTATATAAAGCATTATTGAGAAAAGGTTGGTTACTCTGGTTATCAAGTATCTCGAGATTATTTATTAACTAATGTGAGTAAGACAAATACTCCTAAAGGGTTTAGTGTAATAAAACATATCGGTATAATGAATAATTATTTTATCGCTAGTTATAGAGGAGGCCGAAATGAATCTTTTATGTTTGGAAAAGAAATGTCAGAGACTGTATGATATGATTACGATTTAGTAAGTGCTTATACAACCGCAATGGCAGCTTTAGGGACTCCAGATTACAGTAAAGGAAAAATGTTGAGCGTAGAAGAGTTCAAAAAACTGGTATGAAGTGAACTTGTATATTCATATACAGTCTTAAGAGTATCTTTTAAATTTCCTAATAATGTAAAATATCCTTCTATACCTTGTAATATAGATGAGTCAACAACAGTGTATCCTTTAGAAGGTGAATCTACAATAAGTTGTTTGGAATATATAGTAGCAGAAAAACAAGGTTGTGATTTTAAAATCTTTGAGATAGCTCACATACCATTCAAGAAAATAAAAGTTAAAGAAGGTGATAAATATGTCTATAAAACAGAAAAACCATTTAGAGATTGTATAGCAGAGATTCAAAAACAACGGTCTAAATTTCCTAAAGGATCTATAAGTAATTTGTTATATAAAGAAATAGGTAATTCTTTATATGGTTTAACAGTTCGTGGAATCAATAATAAACTAAAGTTTGATGCTAGAAGTGGTAGTATGAAAAGAATGGAGGGTAACGAGTTGTCTAATCCGATTATAGCAAGTTGAATAACATCGTTTATAAGAGCAGTTGTAAGTGAATCATTACATAATACAAATCTATTGGGTGGTAGAGTTATTTCTGTAACTACAGATGGTTTTATCACTGATATAAAAGATTTAGAAGGTAGAATATTAGAGTTGAAGGGTAGAAATAAATCTTTAATACAAGAGTATAAAGATCTTAGAAAAGATCTTTTAAATGACGATACTAGTCTAGAAGTTAAAAAATTCGGTAAAGGTATAGTATCTTGATGTACTCGAGGACAAGTAAGTAAAGACTCGGGAATAATGGCAATAACAGGTTTTCAAAAGGGTAGTTTAAGCATTTCTGAAGTTCAAGAAAATATCTCTTATATAATGGACTCTGAAGATAAAAGTTTTAATTATTTGAAGAAACAATTAAGAAGTGCAAAAGATATTCATAAATCGGGAGGGCATGTAACACAAGTGCTTTCAGATCAGATCTATAGAGTTATGTTTGATAATAAAAGAATCATACTAGATAATGTAGATAAAAACTTAGAAGATGATAATATTCTTCTAGATACAAAACCTTTAAATAAAGTTGAAGATGGTATGTTAGTAAGATATATAAGTAACTTGCCTAAAGTTGTTAAATATTCCAGAAATCTACAAAGTATATCGGCTAGATATAAAAGTAAAAAGGAAGTTTTATTTAGAAATTTCTTAAAAGCTTTATTAAATAATGAGTTGAATTTAGATGTTAGTCTATTTAAAAATTATAGAGAGATTGTTGGATTTATAAAAGACTTTGACGACGTTAATAGTAGTGATCTAAATGGATATGGTGATAAATATAATCTGAATGAGAATTATATAGCTCAATTAAAGCGTAGAGGAAGATTTGTTAAAGTTCCATATAATATTGGAGAGAAGAGCGAAGACCTTTATATCTCTAATTTTATTAATTATGTACTTCTAAAATACCCTGACTTTAAGGTAGATGGTTTATTTACTAAAGTAAAGTAAAGTGAAGTAAATAATGATGATAAGTCCAAAAATAATATTAGGTATAGATAGAAAATATATCAGTGGTGTAGAGTATTTGTTGTAAAAAATGGTTTTTGTGACATAGAATTATGACAATTATGATTGTTACATGAAAAAAGTGACAATTTCATGTTACAAAAACTCCAATTCCAAGTTCGGTAACAATATAAACCAGATACTAGGTTAAGTAATACCATTGTTGCTTAGAATGGTTAAAGATGCTTATATTGTGAGGGCGGGCTTAGGGGATATTTGGAGTTGGTGTAAGATCTTAGTTCGATTTAGCATTTTTTACATCGGATAGAAGAGGTGCAATTCCTCCTCAACTCCTTTTAATCTGAGGCTTTTTAGATTTTCTGGCTCACTTGTTATTCCCAGTTCCAAATCCAATACTTCTAGTACTTCTCTCTTATCTAAATTATTTAAATAATTAATTAATTATTAAATTAATTAATTAAGTCTTAATTTAAGATAAGAGATTAGTAATTAGATTTCTTGTTTCTGTTACCTGTGCTCAAGTAAATAATAATAATAATAATAAATATTATGTGTATAAAGGATATCTAAAGGCTTATATAGATCAAATGCTTAAATAAAGCATGTTTGTATTTTGTAAAGCATCATTAAATAAGCGTAAGATGGTAGTCCATTTGGATTTTTTACAAAGAGGTTTGCATACTAGCTGTCTAAAAACATTAACAGTCTAAATAATAGCAGTTCTGAAAAGATAGCCGATGTAAATGTAGTAGAATATGATAATGATAACGATACGTTTAATAGATTTATAAAAAGTCTAAAAGAAGATTTACCTGTAAAATTCTTAGAAGATATTCTAAAATTAATAGAATGTTTGGATAGTAAAGACTGAGGTTTAAACTCTATAGAAAGCGCTCAAAAAGTTTTTGAACTTCTTAATAAAAATTTAAGTATATTAAAGAATGTTAATAGTAAGGGGTATATAAATAATACAGATTTAAAGGATTATCCTTTAATAAATGAGGTTATTCCTCTATTAATTTCTCTTAATAGAAATGAAGATAATGAAGATGATTTAATCTCCAGTGGTAGCGATGAGTCTATGACTAAAAAGGTTGTTGTAGATGGCGTAGAAGTTAGTTATTCAACAGCAATGGATCTATATAAATGATCATACAATGTAATACTTTTTAAATTATATATGGTGAGTGAAACACTATTAAAAAGTCTAAGAAATGATTTAATTCTTCAAAGTAATGGAGTAGATTCCGACTTTGATTTAAATTTAAAGGATTTTATCTTAGACTTTGAACATTTATCGAAAACTTTATTAAATAATTTAGATCCAGCGTTAAGAAAATTATTAAATAAACGAGGAGTAAGTATAATACAAAATATCTACACTGGGTTTGATACGGAGTATTATGCTAAAAATGCTACTGAAAATAATCTTTTATCTGTTCAATTAGCAGTTTCATGTAAAACAATGCTTAAATTACCTCTAAATAAAAGTTTTGAGTTCGGTGAGTTAAATGTAGATACTAATAAATTTTACAAAACTCCAATAAAAGTTAAGAATAATGAGCCTTCTATAAATCATTCAGTTATTAAAAATATTTTAGATAATTCTTTAAGTTATATGAGAGAATTGAAATACCCGGGCTATGATAATATATTCAATATTTTTATCAATGGTTTAAGAAAAAGAGGTATAAAAGAGGTTATTAAGGATGATAGTATTTACTTTATTTTTGACGATAATATAACTAATATAAAAGAGATGTTTAAAGAAACTTCTAAAATGAGCTTTAAAGAATTGATAGGTTACTCAAGGGTTTTAGTAGAAGATTCTTTATTAGAAGATTCAGATCGTATTTATAACTTATTAAAAGAGATTTATGAGGGTAGAAGTGATAAAGTCATTGAAGACTCAATGTCTATAGAAGGGTTTGAAGATGAAGAAGAAGAAGGAGGTGCCGATTTAGATACATTTAAACATGGTGTAGAGACTATAAATAGATTTGAAGAATCTAATCCCGATTTAAATAAAGTTAAAGTGTTAAATAAAAAGTATATCCGAAGTAGTAATCAATCTATAGCTCAAGAGAGAATAAGCACTATAAAAACTTTAAATAACTATATCATAGGACATTCAACAGCGTCTGATTTAAGTATGTTGAGTGACTTTGATGAAATAAAAGGTCAGTTAGATATAGTAAATAAAAGTTACGTATCTATAGGTAGACCAATGTTAATAAATGGGATGAATGTTTATATAAGAGATACAATGTTATTAGCTCCGGGAGGTCAAAAAAGTCTAGAGTCTATTGGAAAATTATATAATGTTCCAAAGGTAGATATAACACCATATTCAAAGGAGCGAATGGATATCTTATTAAAAGAAGATCCAGCGTTGTTCAAAAATTATGCCAGTTTAGATTCTATAATAACATTAATACATGCTTGTACTATGGAGATGTTTTCAAATAAAATAGGTGGTTTAGGAGTTCCTTTAACCCTATCTAGTTTGAGTGGTAATTATATAAAGCATTATTGAGAAAAGGTTGGTTACTCTGGTTATCAAGTATCTCGAGATTATTTATTAACTAATGTGAGTAAGACAAATACTCCTAAAGGGTTTAGTGTAATAAAACATATCGGTATAATGAATAATTATTTTATCGCTAGTTATAGAGGAGGCCGAAATGAATCTTTTATGTTTGGAAAAGAAATGTCAGAGACTGTATGATATGATTACGATTTAGTAAGTGCTTATACAACCGCAATGGCAGCTTTAGGGACTCCAGATTACAGTAAAGGAAAAATGTTGAGCGTAGAAGAGTTCAAAAAACTGGTATGAAGTGAACTTGTATATTCATATACAGTCTTAAGAGTATCTTTTAAATTTCCTAATAATGTAAAATATCCTTCTATACCTTGTAATATAGATGAGTCAACAACAGTGTATCCTTTAGAAGGTGAATCTACAATAAGTTGTTTGGAATATATAGTAGCAGAAAAACAAGGTTGTGATTTTAAAATCTTTGAGATAGCTCACATACCATTCAAGAAAATAAAAGTTAAAGAAGGTGATAAATATGTCTATAAAACAGAAAAACCATTTAGAGATTGTATAGCAGAGATTCAAAAACAACGGTCTAAATTTCCTAAAGGATCTATAAGTAATTTGTTATATAAAGAAATAGGTAATTCTTTATATGGTTTAACAGTTCGTGGAATCAATAATAAACTAAAGTTTGATGCTAGAAGTGGTAGTATGAAAAGAATGGAGGGTAACGAGTTGTCTAATCCGATTATAGCAAGTTGAATAACATCGTTTATAAGAGCAGTTGTAAGTGAATCATTACATAATACAAATCTATTGGGTGGTAGAGTTATTTCTGTAACTACAGATGGTTTTATCACTGATATAAAAGATTTAGAAGGTAGAATATTAGAGTTGAAGGGTAGAAATAAATCTTTAATACAAGAGTATAAAGATCTTAGAAAAGATCTTTTAAATGACGATACTAGTCTAGAAGTTAAAAAATTCGGTAAAGGTATAGTATCTTGATGTACTCGAGGACAAGTAAGTAAAGACTCGGGAATAATGGCAATAACAGGTTTTCAAAAGGGTAGTTTAAGCATTTCTGAAGTTCAAGAAAATATCTCTTATATAATGGACTCTGAAGATAAAAGTTTTAATTATTTGAAGAAACAATTAAGAAGTGCAAAAGATATTCATAAATCGGGAGGGCATGTAACACAAGTGCTTTCAGATCAGATCTATAGAGTTATGTTTGATAATAAAAGAATCATACTAGATAATGTAGATAAAAACTTAGAAGATGATAATATTCTTCTAGATACAAAACCTTTAAATAAAGTTGAAGATGGTATGTTAGTAAGATATATAAGTAACTTGCCTAAAGTTGTTAAATATTCCAGAAATCTACAAAGTATATCGGCTAGATATAAAAGTAAAAAGGAAGTTTTATTTAGAAATTTCTTAAAAGCTTTATTAAATAATGAGTTGAATTTAGATGTTAGTCTATTTAAAAATTATAGAGAGATTGTTGGATTTATAAAAGACTTTGACGACGTTAATAGTAGTGATCTAAATGGATATGGTGATAAATATAATCTGAATGAGAATTATATAGCTCAATTAAAGCGTAGAGGAAGATTTGTTAAAGTTCCATATAATATTGGAGAGAAGAGCGAAGACCTTTATATCTCTAATTTTATTAATTATGTACTTCTAAAATACCCTGACTTTAAGGTAGATGGTTTATTTACTAAAGTAAAGTAAAGTGAAGTAAATAATGATGATAAGTCCAAAAATAATATTAGGTATAGATAGAAAATATATCAGTGGTGTAGAGTATTTGTTGTAAAAAATGGTTTTTGTGACATAGAATTATGACAATTATGATTGTTACATGAAAAAAGTGACAATTTCATGTTACAAAAACTCCAATTCCAAGTTCGGTAACAATATAAACCAGATACTAGGTTAAGTAATACCATTGTTGCTTAGAATGGTTAAAGATGCTTATATTGTGAGGGCGGGCTTAGGGATATTTGGAGTTGGTGTAAGATCTTAGTTCGATTTAGCATTTTTTACATCGGATAGAAGAGGTGCAATTCCTCCTCAACTCCTTTTAATCTGAGGCTTTTTAGATTTTCTGGCTCACTTGTTATTCCCAGTTCCAAATCCAATACTTCTAGTACTTCTCTCTTATCTAAATTATTTAAATAATTAATTAATTATTAAATTAATTAATTAAGTCTTAATTTAAGATAAGAGATTAGTAATTAGATTTCTTGTTTCTGTTACCTGTGCTCAAGTAAATAATAATAATAATAATAAATATTATGTGTATAAAGGATATCTAAAGGCTTATATAGATCAAATGCTTAAATAAAGCATGTTTGTATTTTGTAAAGCATCATTAAATAAGCGTAAGATGGTAGTCCATTTGGATTTTTTACAAAGAGGTTTGCATACTAGCTGTCTAAAAAACATTAACAGTCTAAATAATAGCAGTTCTGAAAAGATAGCCGATGTAAATGTAGTAGAATATGATAATGATAACGATACGTTTAATAGATTTATAAAAAGTCTAAAAGAAGATTTACCTGTAAAATTCTTAGAAGATATTCTAAAATTAATAGAATGTTTGGATAGTAAAGACTGAGGTTTAAACTCTATAGAAAGCGCTCAAAAAGTTTTTGAACTTCTTAATAAAAATTTAAGTATATTAAAGAATGTTAATAGTAAGGGGTATATAAATAATACAGATTTAAAGGATTATCCTTTAATAAATGAGGTTATTCCTCTATTAATTTCTCTTAATAGAAATGAAGATAATGAAGATGATTTAATCTCCAGTGGTAGCGATGAGTCTATGACTAAAAAGGTTGTTGTAGATGGCGTAGAAGTTAGTTATTCAACAGCAATGGATCTATATAAATGATCATACAATGTAATACTTTTTAAATTATATATGGTGAGTGAAACACTATTAAAAAGTCTAAGAAATGATTTAATTCTTCAAAGTAATGGAGTAGATTCCGACTTTGATTTAAATTTAAAGGATTTTATCTTAGACTTTGAACATTTATCGAAAACTTTATTAAATAATTTAGATCCAGCGTTAAGAAAATTATTAAATAAACGAGGAGTAAGTATAATACAAAATATCTACACTGGGTTTGATACGGAGTATTATGCTAAAAATGCTACTGAAAATAATCTTTTATCTGTTCAATTAGCAGTTTCATGTAAAACAATGCTTAAATTACCTCTAAATAAAAGTTTTGAGTTCGGTGAGTTAAATGTAGATACTAATAAATTTTACAAAACTCCAATAAAAGTTAAGAATAATGAGCCTTCTATAAATCATTCAGTTATTAAAAATATTTTAGATAATTCTTTAAGTTATATGAGAGAATTGAAATACCCGGGCTATGATAATATATTCAATATTTTTATCAATGGTTTAAGAAAAAGAGGTATAAAAGAGGTTATTAAGGATGATAGTATTTACTTTATTTTTGACGATAATATAACTAATATAAAAGAGATGTTTAAAGAAACTTCTAAAATGAGCTTTAAAGAATTGATAGGTTACTCAAGGGTTTTAGTAGAAGATTCTTTATTAGAAGATTCAGATCGTATTTATAACTTATTAAAAGAGATTTATGAGGGTAGAAGTGATAAAGTCATTGAAGACTCAATGTCTATAGAAGGGTTTGAAGATGAAGAAGAAGAAGGAGGTGCCGATTTAGATACATTTAAACATGGTGTAGAGACTATAAATAGATTTGAAGAATCTAATCCCGATTTAAATAAAGTTAAAGTGTTAAATAAAAAGTATATCCGAAGTAGTAATCAATCTATAGCTCAAGAGAGAATAAGCACTATAAAAACTTTAAATAACTATATCATAGGACATTCAACAGCGTCTGATTTAAGTATGTTGAGTGACTTTGATGAAATAAAAGGTCAGTTAGATATAGTAAATAAAAGTTACGTATCTATAGGTAGACCAATGTTAATAAATGGGATGAATGTTTATATAAGAGATACAATGTTATTAGCTCCGGGAGGTCAAAAAAGTCTAGAGTCTATTGGAAAATTATATAATGTTCCAAAGGTAGATATAACACCATATTCAAAGGAGCGAATGGATATCTTATTAAAAGAAGATCCAGCGTTGTTCAAAAATTATGCCAGTTTAGATTCTATAATAACATTAATACATGCTTGTACTATGGAGATGTTTTCAAATAAAATAGGTGGTTTAGGAGTTCCTTTAACCCTATCTAGTTTGAGTGGTAATTATATAAAGCATTATTGAGAAAAGGTTGGTTACTCTGGTTATCAAGTATCTCGAGATTATTTATTAACTAATGTGAGTAAGACAAATACTCCTAAAGGGTTTAGTGTAATAAAACATATCGGTATAATGAATAATTATTTTATCGCTAGTTATAGAGGAGGCCGAAATGAATCTTTTATGTTTGGAAAAGAAATGTCAGAGACTGTATGATATGATTACGATTTAGTAAGTGCTTATACAACCGCAATGGCAGCTTTAGGGACTCCAGATTACAGTAAAGGAAAAATGTTGAGCGTAGAAGAGTTCAAAAAACTGGTATGAAGTGAACTTGTATATTCATATACAGTCTTAAGAGTATCTTTTAAATTTCCTAATAATGTAAAATATCCTTCTATACCTTGTAATATAGATGAGTCAACAACAGTGTATCCTTTAGAAGGTGAATCTACAATAAGTTGTTTGGAATATATAGTAGCAGAAAAACAAGGTTGTGATTTTAAAATCTTTGAGATAGCTCACATACCATTCAAGAAAATAAAAGTTAAAGAAGGTGATAAATATGTCTATAAAACAGAAAAACCATTTAGAGATTGTATAGCAGAGATTCAAAAACAACGGTCTAAATTTCCTAAAGGATCTATAAGTAATTTGTTATATAAAGAAATAGGTAATTCTTTATATGGTTTAACAGTTCGTGGAATCAATAATAAACTAAAGTTTGATGCTAGAAGTGGTAGTATGAAAAGAATGGAGGGTAACGAGTTGTCTAATCCGATTATAGCAAGTTGAATAACATCGTTTATAAGAGCAGTTGTAAGTGAATCATTACATAATACAAATCTATTGGGTGGTAGAGTTATTTCTGTAACTACAGATGGTTTTATCACTGATATAAAAGATTTAGAAGGTAGAATATTAGAGTTGAAGGGTAGAAATAAATCTTTAATACAAGAGTATAAAGATCTTAGAAAAGATCTTTTAAATGACGATACTAGTCTAGAAGTTAAAAAATTCGGTAAAGGTATAGTATCTTGATGTACTCGAGGACAAGTAAGTAAAGACTCGGGAATAATGGCAATAACAGGTTTTCAAAAGGGTAGTTTAAGCATTTCTGAAGTTCAAGAAAATATCTCTTATATAATGGACTCTGAAGATAAAAGTTTTAATTATTTGAAGAAACAATTAAGAAGTGCAAAAGATATTCATAAATCGGGAGGGCATGTAACACAAGTGCTTTCAGATCAGATCTATAGAGTTATGTTTGATAATAAAAGAATCATACTAGATAATGTAGATAAAAACTTAGAAGATGATAATATTCTTCTAGATACAAAACCTTTAAATAAAGTTGAAGATGGTATGTTAGTAAGATATATAAGTAACTTGCCTAAAGTTGTTAAATATTCCAGAAATCTACAAAGTATATCGGCTAGATATAAAAGTAAAAAGGAAGTTTTATTTAGAAATTTCTTAAAAGCTTTATTAAATAATGAGTTGAATTTAGATGTTAGTCTATTTAAAAATTATAGAGAGATTGTTGGATTTATAAAAGACTTTGACGACGTTAATAGTAGTGATCTAAATGGATATGGTGATAAATATAATCTGAATGAGAATTATATAGCTCAATTAAAGCGTAGAGGAAGATTTGTTAAAGTTCCATATAATATTGGAGAGAAGAGCGAAGACCTTTATATCTCTAATTTTATTAATTATGTACTTCTAAAATACCCTGACTTTAAGGTAGATGGTTTATTTACTAAAGTAAAGTAAAGTGAAGTAAATAATGATGATAAGTCCAAAAATAATATTAGGTATAGATAGAAAATATATCAGTGGTGTAGAGTATTTGTTGTAAAAAATGGTTTTTGTGACATAGAATTATGACAATTATGATTGTTACATGAAAAAAGTGACAATTTCATGTTACAAAAACTCCAATTCCAAGTTCGGTAACAATATAAACCAGATACTAGGTTAAGTAATACCATTGTTGCTTAGAATGGTTAAAGATGCTTATATTGTGAGGGCGGGCTTAGGGGATATTTGGAGTTGGTGTAAGATCTTAGTTCGATTTAGCATTTTTTACATCGGATAGAAGAGGTGCAATTCCTCCTCAACTCCTTTTAATCTGAGGCTTTTTAGATTTTCTGGCTCACTTGTTATTCCCAGTTCCAAATCCAATACTTCTAGTACTTCTCTCTTATCTAAATTATTTAAATAATTAATTAATTATTAAATTAATTAATTAAGTCTTAATTTAAGATAAGAGATTAGTAATTAGATTTCTTGTTTCTGTTACCTGTGCTCAAGTAAATAATAATAATAATAATAAATATTATGTGTATAAAGGATATCTAAAGGCTTATATAGATCAAATGCTTAAATAAAGCATGTTTGTATTTTGTAAAGCATCATTAAATAAGCGTAAGATGGTAGTCCATTTGGATTTTTTACAAAGAGGTTTGCATACTAGCTGTCTAAAAAACATTAACAGTCTAAATAATAGCAGTTCTGAAAAGATAGCCGATGTAAATGTAGTAGAATATGATAATGATAACGATACGTTTAATAGATTTATAAAAAGTCTAAAAGAAGATTTACCTGTAAAATTCTTAGAAGATATTCTAAAATTAATAGAATGTTTGGATAGTAAAGACTGAGGTTTAAACTCTATAGAAAGCGCTCAAAAAGTTTTTGAACTTCTTAATAAAAATTTAAGTATATTAAAGAATGTTAATAGTAAGGGGTATATAAATAATACAGATTTAAAGGATTATCCTTTAATAAATGAGGTTATTCCTCTATTAATTTCTCTTAATAGAAATGAAGATAATGAAGATGATTTAATCTCCAGTGGTAGCGATGAGTCTATGACTAAAAAGGTTGTTGTAGATGGCGTAGAAGTTAGTTATTCAACAGCAATGGATCTATATAAATGATCATACAATGTAATACTTTTTAAATTATATATGGTGAGTGAAACACTATTAAAAAGTCTAAGAAATGATTTAATTCTTCAAAGTAATGGAGTAGATTCCGACTTTGATTTAAATTTAAAGGATTTTATCTTAGACTTTGAACATTTATCGAAAACTTTATTAAATAATTTAGATCCAGCGTTAAGAAAATTATTAAATAAACGAGGAGTAAGTATAATACAAAATATCTACACTGGGTTTGATACGGAGTATTATGCTAAAAATGCTACTGAAAATAATCTTTTATCTGTTCAATTAGCAGTTTCATGTAAAACAATGCTTAAATTACCTCTAAATAAAAGTTTTGAGTTCGGTGAGTTAAATGTAGATACTAATAAATTTTACAAAACTCCAATAAAAGTTAAGAATAATGAGCCTTCTATAAATCATTCAGTTATTAAAAATATTTTAGATAATTCTTTAAGTTATATGAGAGAATTGAAATACCCGGGCTATGATAATATATTCAATATTTTTATCAATGGTTTAAGAAAAAGAGGTATAAAAGAGGTTATTAAGGATGATAGTATTTACTTTATTTTTGACGATAATATAACTAATATAAAAGAGATGTTTAAAGAAACTTCTAAAATGAGCTTTAAAGAATTGATAGGTTACTCAAGGGTTTTAGTAGAAGATTCTTTATTAGAAGATTCAGATCGTATTTATAACTTATTAAAAGAGATTTATGAGGGTAGAAGTGATAAAGTCATTGAAGACTCAATGTCTATAGAAGGGTTTGAAGATGAAGAAGAAGAAGGAGGTGCCGATTTAGATACATTTAAACATGGTGTAGAGACTATAAATAGATTTGAAGAATCTAATCCCGATTTAAATAAAGTTAAAGTGTTAAATAAAAAGTATATCCGAAGTAGTAATCAATCTATAGCTCAAGAGAGAATAAGCACTATAAAAACTTTAAATAACTATATCATAGGACATTCAACAGCGTCTGATTTAAGTATGTTGAGTGACTTTGATGAAATAAAAGGTCAGTTAGATATAGTAAATAAAAGTTACGTATCTATAGGTAGACCAATGTTAATAAATGGGATGAATGTTTATATAAGAGATACAATGTTATTAGCTCCGGGAGGTCAAAAAAGTCTAGAGTCTATTGGAAAATTATATAATGTTCCAAAGGTAGATATAACACCATATTCAAAGGAGCGAATGGATATCTTATTAAAAGAAGATCCAGCGTTGTTCAAAAATTATGCCAGTTTAGATTCTATAATAACATTAATACATGCTTGTACTATGGAGATGTTTTCAAATAAAATAGGTGGTTTAGGAGTTCCTTTAACCCTATCTAGTTTGAGTGGTAATTATATAAAGCATTATTGAGAAAAGGTTGGTTACTCTGGTTATCAAGTATCTCGAGATTATTTATTAACTAATGTGAGTAAGACAAATACTCCTAAAGGGTTTAGTGTAATAAAACATATCGGTATAATGAATAATTATTTTATCGCTAGTTATAGAGGAGGCCGAAATGAATCTTTTATGTTTGGAAAAGAAATGTCAGAGACTGTATGATATGATTACGATTTAGTAAGTGCTTATACAACCGCAATGGCAGCTTTAGGGACTCCAGATTACAGTAAAGGAAAAATGTTGAGCGTAGAAGAGTTCAAAAAACTGGTATGAAGTGAACTTGTATATTCATATACAGTCTTAAGAGTATCTTTTAAATTTCCTAATAATGTAAAATATCCTTCTATACCTTGTAATATAGATGAGTCAACAACAGTGTATCCTTTAGAAGGTGAATCTACAATAAGTTGTTTGGAATATATAGTAGCAGAAAAACAAGGTTGTGATTTTAAAATCTTTGAGATAGCTCACATACCATTCAAGAAAATAAAAGTTAAAGAAGGTGATAAATATGTCTATAAAACAGAAAAACCATTTAGAGATTGTATAGCAGAGATTCAAAAACAACGGTCTAAATTTCCTAAAGGATCTATAAGTAATTTGTTATATAAAGAAATAGGTAATTCTTTATATGGTTTAACAGTTCGTGGAATCAATAATAAACTAAAGTTTGATGCTAGAAGTGGTAGTATGAAAAGAATGGAGGGTAACGAGTTGTCTAATCCGATTATAGCAAGTTGAATAACATCGTTTATAAGAGCAGTTGTAAGTGAATCATTACATAATACAAATCTATTGGGTGGTAGAGTTATTTCTGTAACTACAGATGGTTTTATCACTGATATAAAAGATTTAGAAGGTAGAATATTAGAGTTGAAGGGTAGAAATAAATCTTTAATACAAGAGTATAAAGATCTTAGAAAAGATCTTTTAAATGACGATACTAGTCTAGAAGTTAAAAAATTCGGTAAAGGTATAGTATCTTGATGTACTCGAGGACAAGTAAGTAAAGACTCGGGAATAATGGCAATAACAGGTTTTCAAAAGGGTAGTTTAAGCATTTCTGAAGTTCAAGAAAATATCTCTTATATAATGGACTCTGAAGATAAAAGTTTTAATTATTTGAAGAAACAATTAAGAAGTGCAAAAGATATTCATAAATCGGGAGGGCATGTAACACAAGTGCTTTCAGATCAGATCTATAGAGTTATGTTTGATAATAAAAGAATCATACTAGATAATGTAGATAAAAACTTAGAAGATGATAATATTCTTCTAGATACAAAACCTTTAAATAAAGTTGAAGATGGTATGTTAGTAAGATATATAAGTAACTTGCCTAAAGTTGTTAAATATTCCAGAAATCTACAAAGTATATCGGCTAGATATAAAAGTAAAAAGGAAGTTTTATTTAGAAATTTCTTAAAAGCTTTATTAAATAATGAGTTGAATTTAGATGTTAGTCTATTTAAAAATTATAGAGAGATTGTTGGATTTATAAAAGACTTTGACGACGTTAATAGTAGTGATCTAAATGGATATGGTGATAAATATAATCTGAATGAGAATTATATAGCTCAATTAAAGCGTAGAGGAAGATTTGTTAAAGTTCCATATAATATTGGAGAGAAGAGCGAAGACCTTTATATCTCTAATTTTATTAATTATGTACTTCTAAAATACCCTGACTTTAAGGTAGATGGTTTATTTACTAAAGTAAAGTAAAGTGAAGTAAATAATGATGATAAGTCCAAAAATAATATTAGGTATAGATAGAAAATATATCAGTGGTGTAGAGTATTTGTTGTAAAAAATGGTTTTTGTGACATAGAATTATGACAATTATGATTGTTACATGAAAAAAGTGACAATTTCATGTTACAAAAACTCCAATTCCAAGTTCGGTAACAATATAAACCAGATACTAGGTTAAGTAATACCATTGTTGCTTAGAATGGTTAAAGATGCTTATATTGTGAGGGCGGGCTTAGGGGATATTTGGAGTTGGTGTAAGATCTTAGTTCGATTTAGCATTTTTTACATCGGATAGAAGAGGTGCAATTCCTCCTCAACTCCTTTTAATCTGAGGCTTTTTAGATTTTCTGGCTCACTTGTTATTCCCAGTTCCAAATCCAATACTTCTAGTACTTCTCTCTTATCTAAATTATTTAAATAATTAATTAATTATTAAATTAATTAATTAAGTCTTAATTTAAGATAAGAGATTAGTAATTAGATTTCTTGTTTCTGTTACCTGTGCTCAAGTAAATAATAATAATAATAATAAATATTATGTGTATAAAGGATATCTAAAGGCTTATATAGATCAAATGCTTAAATAAAGCATGTTTGTATTTTGTAAAGCATCATTAAATAAGCGTAAGATGGTAGTCCATTTGGATTTTTTACAAAGAGGTTTGCATACTAGCTGTCTAAAAAACATTAACAGTCTAAATAATAGCAGTTCTGAAAAGATAGCCGATGTAAATGTAGTAGAATATGATAATGATAACGATACGTTTAATAGATTTATAAAAAGTCTAAAAGAAGATTTACCTGTAAAATTCTTAGAAGATATTCTAAAATTAATAGAATGTTTGGATAGTAAAGACTGAGGTTTAAACTCTATAGAAAGCGCTCAAAAAGTTTTTGAACTTCTTAATAAAAATTTAAGTATATTAAAGAATGTTAATAGTAAGGGGTATATAAATAATACAGATTTAAAGGATTATCCTTTAATAAATGAGGTTATTCCTCTATTAATTTCTCTTAATAGAAATGAAGATAATGAAGATGATTTAATCTCCAGTGGTAGCGATGAGTCTATGACTAAAAAGGTTGTTGTAGATGGCGTAGAAGTTAGTTATTCAACAGCAATGGATCTATATAAATGATCATACAATGTAATACTTTTTAAATTATATATGGTGAGTGAAACACTATTAAAAAGTCTAAGAAATGATTTAATTCTTCAAAGTAATGGAGTAGATTCCGACTTTGATTTAAATTTAAAGGATTTTATCTTAGACTTTGAACATTTATCGAAAACTTTATTAAATAATTTAGATCCAGCGTTAAGAAAATTATTAAATAAACGAGGAGTAAGTATAATACAAAATATCTACACTGGGTTTGATACGGAGTATTATGCTAAAAATGCTACTGAAAATAATCTTTTATCTGTTCAATTAGCAGTTTCATGTAAAACAATGCTTAAATTACCTCTAAATAAAAGTTTTGAGTTCGGTGAGTTAAATGTAGATACTAATAAATTTTACAAAACTCCAATAAAAGTTAAGAATAATGAGCCTTCTATAAATCATTCAGTTATTAAAAATATTTTAGATAATTCTTTAAGTTATATGAGAGAATTGAAATACCCGGGCTATGATAATATATTCAATATTTTTATCAATGGTTTAAGAAAAAGAGGTATAAAAGAGGTTATTAAGGATGATAGTATTTACTTTATTTTTGACGATAATATAACTAATATAAAAGAGATGTTTAAAGAAACTTCTAAAATGAGCTTTAAAGAATTGATAGGTTACTCAAGGGTTTTAGTAGAAGATTCTTTATTAGAAGATTCAGATCGTATTTATAACTTATTAAAAGAGATTTATGAGGGTAGAAGTGATAAAGTCATTGAAGACTCAATGTCTATAGAAGGGTTTGAAGATGAAGAAGAAGAAGGAGGTGCCGATTTAGATACATTTAAACATGGTGTAGAGACTATAAATAGATTTGAAGAATCTAATCCCGATTTAAATAAAGTTAAAGTGTTAAATAAAAAGTATATCCGAAGTAGTAATCAATCTATAGCTCAAGAGAGAATAAGCACTATAAAAACTTTAAATAACTATATCATAGGACATTCAACAGCGTCTGATTTAAGTATGTTGAGTGACTTTGATGAAATAAAAGGTCAGTTAGATATAGTAAATAAAAGTTACGTATCTATAGGTAGACCAATGTTAATAAATGGGATGAATGTTTATATAAGAGATACAATGTTATTAGCTCCGGGAGGTCAAAAAAGTCTAGAGTCTATTGGAAAATTATATAATGTTCCAAAGGTAGATATAACACCATATTCAAAGGAGCGAATGGATATCTTATTAAAAGAAGATCCAGCGTTGTTCAAAAATTATGCCAGTTTAGATTCTATAATAACATTAATACATGCTTGTACTATGGAGATGTTTTCAAATAAAATAGGTGGTTTAGGAGTTCCTTTAACCCTATCTAGTTTGAGTGGTAATTATATAAAGCATTATTGAGAAAAGGTTGGTTACTCTGGTTATCAAGTATCTCGAGATTATTTATTAACTAATGTGAGTAAGACAAATACTCCTAAAGGGTTTAGTGTAATAAAACATATCGGTATAATGAATAATTATTTTATCGCTAGTTATAGAGGAGGCCGAAATGAATCTTTTATGTTTGGAAAAGAAATGTCAGAGACTGTATGATATGATTACGATTTAGTAAGTGCTTATACAACCGCAATGGCAGCTTTAGGGACTCCAGATTACAGTAAAGGAAAAATGTTGAGCGTAGAAGAGTTCAAAAAACTGGTATGAAGTGAACTTGTATATTCATATACAGTCTTAAGAGTATCTTTTAAATTTCCTAATAATGTAAAATATCCTTCTATACCTTGTAATATAGATGAGTCAACAACAGTGTATCCTTTAGAAGGTGAATCTACAATAAGTTGTTTGGAATATATAGTAGCAGAAAAACAAGGTTGTGATTTTAAAATCTTTGAGATAGCTCACATACCATTCAAGAAAATAAAAGTTAAAGAAGGTGATAAATATGTCTATAAAACAGAAAAACCATTTAGAGATTGTATAGCAGAGATTCAAAAACAACGGTCTAAATTTCCTAAAGGATCTATAAGTAATTTGTTATATAAAGAAATAGGTAATTCTTTATATGGTTTAACAGTTCGTGGAATCAATAATAAACTAAAGTTTGATGCTAGAAGTGGTAGTATGAAAAGAATGGAGGGTAACGAGTTGTCTAATCCGATTATAGCAAGTTGAATAACATCGTTTATAAGAGCAGTTGTAAGTGAATCATTACATAATACAAATCTATTGGGTGGTAGAGTTATTTCTGTAACTACAGATGGTTTTATCACTGATATAAAAGATTTAGAAGGTAGAATATTAGAGTTGAAGGGTAGAAATAAATCTTTAATACAAGAGTATAAAGATCTTAGAAAAGATCTTTTAAATGACGATACTAGTCTAGAAGTTAAAAAATTCGGTAAAGGTATAGTATCTTGATGTACTCGAGGACAAGTAAGTAAAGACTCGGGAATAATGGCAATAACAGGTTTTCAAAAGGGTAGTTTAAGCATTTCTGAAGTTCAAGAAAATATCTCTTATATAATGGACTCTGAAGATAAAAGTTTTAATTATTTGAAGAAACAATTAAGAAGTGCAAAAGATATTCATAAATCGGGAGGGCATGTAACACAAGTGCTTTCAGATCAGATCTATAGAGTTATGTTTGATAATAAAAGAATCATACTAGATAATGTAGATAAAAACTTAGAAGATGATAATATTCTTCTAGATACAAAACCTTTAAATAAAGTTGAAGATGGTATGTTAGTAAGATATATAAGTAACTTGCCTAAAGTTGTTAAATATTCCAGAAATCTACAAAGTATATCGGCTAGATATAAAAGTAAAAAGGAAGTTTTATTTAGAAATTTCTTAAAAGCTTTATTAAATAATGAGTTGAATTTAGATGTTAGTCTATTTAAAAATTATAGAGAGATTGTTGGATTTATAAAAGACTTTGACGACGTTAATAGTAGTGATCTAAATGGATATGGTGATAAATATAATCTGAATGAGAATTATATAGCTCAATTAAAGCGTAGAGGAAGATTTGTTAAAGTTCCATATAATATTGGAGAGAAGAGCGAAGACCTTTATATCTCTAATTTTATTAATTATGTACTTCTAAAATACCCTGACTTTAAGGTAGATGGTTTATTTACTAAAGTAAAGTAAAGTGAAGTAAATAATGATGATAAGTCCAAAAATAATATTAGGTATAGATAGAAAATATATCAGTGGTGTAGAGTATTTGTTGTAAAAAATGGTTTTTGTGACATAGAATTATGACAATTATGATTGTTACATGAAAAAAGTGACAATTTCATGTTACAAAAACTCCAATTCCAAGTTCGGTAACAATATAAACCAGATACTAGGTTAAGTAATACCATTGTTGCTTAGAATGGTTAAAGATGCTTATATTGTGAGGGCGGGCTTAGGGGATATTTGGAGTTGGTGTAAGATCTTAGTTCGATTTAGCATTTTTTACATCGGATAGAAGAGGTGCAATTCCTCCTCAACTCCTTTTAATCTGAGGCTTTTTAGATTTTCTGGCTCACTTGTTATTCCCAGTTCCAAATCCAATACTTCTAGTACTTCTCTCTTATCTAAATTATTTAAATAATTAATTAATTATTAAATTAATTAATTAAGTCTTAATTTAAGATAAGAGATTAGTAATTAGATTTCTTGTTTCTGTTACCTGTGCTCAAGTAAATAATAATAATAATAATAAATATTATGTGTATAAAGGATATCTAAAGGCTTATATAGATCAAATGCTTAAATAAAGCATGTTTGTATTTTGTAAAGCATCATTAAATAAGCGTAAGATGGTAGTCCATTTGGATTTTTTACAAAGAGGTTTGCATACTAGCTGTCTAAAAAACATTAACAGTCTAAATAATAGCAGTTCTGAAAAGATAGCCGATGTAAATGTAGTAGAATATGATAATGATAACGATACGTTTAATAGATTTATAAAAAGTCTAAAAGAAGATTTACCTGTAAAATTCTTAGAAGATATTCTAAAATTAATAGAATGTTTGGATAGTAAAGACTGAGGTTTAAACTCTATAGAAAGCGCTCAAAAAGTTTTTGAACTTCTTAATAAAAATTTAAGTATATTAAAGAATGTTAATAGTAAGGGGTATATAAATAATACAGATTTAAAGGATTATCCTTTAATAAATGAGGTTATTCCTCTATTAATTTCTCTTAATAGAAATGAAGATAATGAAGATGATTTAATCTCCAGTGGTAGCGATGAGTCTATGACTAAAAAGGTTGTTGTAGATGGCGTAGAAGTTAGTTATTCAACAGCAATGGATCTATATAAATGATCATACAATGTAATACTTTTTAAATTATATATGGTGAGTGAAACACTATTAAAAAGTCTAAGAAATGATTTAATTCTTCAAAGTAATGGAGTAGATTCCGACTTTGATTTAAATTTAAAGGATTTTATCTTAGACTTTGAACATTTATCGAAAACTTTATTAAATAATTTAGATCCAGCGTTAAGAAAATTATTAAATAAACGAGGAGTAAGTATAATACAAAATATCTACACTGGGTTTGATACGGAGTATTATGCTAAAAATGCTACTGAAAATAATCTTTTATCTGTTCAATTAGCAGTTTCATGTAAAACAATGCTTAAATTACCTCTAAATAAAAGTTTTGAGTTCGGTGAGTTAAATGTAGATACTAATAAATTTTACAAAACTCCAATAAAAGTTAAGAATAATGAGCCTTCTATAAATCATTCAGTTATTAAAAATATTTTAGATAATTCTTTAAGTTATATGAGAGAATTGAAATACCCGGGCTATGATAATATATTCAATATTTTTATCAATGGTTTAAGAAAAAGAGGTATAAAAGAGGTTATTAAGGATGATAGTATTTACTTTATTTTTGACGATAATATAACTAATATAAAAGAGATGTTTAAAGAAACTTCTAAAATGAGCTTTAAAGAATTGATAGGTTACTCAAGGGTTTTAGTAGAAGATTCTTTATTAGAAGATTCAGATCGTATTTATAACTTATTAAAAGAGATTTATGAGGGTAGAAGTGATAAAGTCATTGAAGACTCAATGTCTATAGAAGGGTTTGAAGATGAAGAAGAAGAAGGAGGTGCCGATTTAGATACATTTAAACATGGTGTAGAGACTATAAATAGATTTGAAGAATCTAATCCCGATTTAAATAAAGTTAAAGTGTTAAATAAAAAGTATATCCGAAGTAGTAATCAATCTATAGCTCAAGAGAGAATAAGCACTATAAAAACTTTAAATAACTATATCATAGGACATTCAACAGCGTCTGATTTAAGTATGTTGAGTGACTTTGATGAAATAAAAGGTCAGTTAGATATAGTAAATAAAAGTTACGTATCTATAGGTAGACCAATGTTAATAAATGGGATGAATGTTTATATAAGAGATACAATGTTATTAGCTCCGGGAGGTCAAAAAAGTCTAGAGTCTATTGGAAAATTATATAATGTTCCAAAGGTAGATATAACACCATATTCAAAGGAGCGAATGGATATCTTATTAAAAGAAGATCCAGCGTTGTTCAAAAATTATGCCAGTTTAGATTCTATAATAACATTAATACATGCTTGTACTATGGAGATGTTTTCAAATAAAATAGGTGGTTTAGGAGTTCCTTTAACCCTATCTAGTTTGAGTGGTAATTATATAAAGCATTATTGAGAAAAGGTTGGTTACTCTGGTTATCAAGTATCTCGAGATTATTTATTAACTAATGTGAGTAAGACAAATACTCCTAAAGGGTTTAGTGTAATAAAACATATCGGTATAATGAATAATTATTTTATCGCTAGTTATAGAGGAGGCCGAAATGAATCTTTTATGTTTGGAAAAGAAATGTCAGAGACTGTATGATATGATTACGATTTAGTAAGTGCTTATACAACCGCAATGGCAGCTTTAGGGACTCCAGATTACAGTAAAGGAAAAATGTTGAGCGTAGAAGAGTTCAAAAAACTGGTATGAAGTGAACTTGTATATTCATATACAGTCTTAAGAGTATCTTTTAAATTTCCTAATAATGTAAAATATCCTTCTATACCTTGTAATATAGATGAGTCAACAACAGTGTATCCTTTAGAAGGTGAATCTACAATAAGTTGTTTGGAATATATAGTAGCAGAAAAACAAGGTTGTGATTTTAAAATCTTTGAGATAGCTCACATACCATTCAAGAAAATAAAAGTTAAAGAAGGTGATAAATATGTCTATAAAACAGAAAAACCATTTAGAGATTGTATAGCAGAGATTCAAAAACAACGGTCTAAATTTCCTAAAGGATCTATAAGTAATTTGTTATATAAAGAAATAGGTAATTCTTTATATGGTTTAACAGTTCGTGGAATCAATAATAAACTAAAGTTTGATGCTAGAAGTGGTAGTATGAAAAGAATGGAGGGTAACGAGTTGTCTAATCCGATTATAGCAAGTTGAATAACATCGTTTATAAGAGCAGTTGTAAGTGAATCATTACATAATACAAATCTATTGGGTGGTAGAGTTATTTCTGTAACTACAGATGGTTTTATCACTGATATAAAAGATTTAGAAGGTAGAATATTAGAGTTGAAGGGTAGAAATAAATCTTTAATACAAGAGTATAAAGATCTTAGAAAAGATCTTTTAAATGACGATACTAGTCTAGAAGTTAAAAATTTCGGTAAAGGTATAGTATCTTGATGTACTCGAGGACAAGTAAGTAAAGACTCGGGAATAATGGCAATAACAGGTTTTCAAAAGGGTAGTTTAAGCATTTCTGAAGTTCAAGAAAATATCTCTTATATAATGGACTCTGAAGATAAAAGTTTTAATTATTTGAAGAAACAATTAAGAAGTGCAAAAGATATTCATAAATCGGGAGGGCATGTAACACAAGTGCTTTCAGATCAGATCTATAGAGTTATGTTTGATAATAAAAGAATCATACTAGATAATGTAGATAAAAACTTAGAAGATGATAATATTCTTCTAGATACAAAACCTTTAAATAAAGTTGAAGATGGTATGTTAGTAAGATATATAAGTAACTTGCCTAAAGTTGTTAAATATTCCAGAAATCTACAAAGTATATCGGCTAGATATAAAAGTAAAAAGGAAGTTTTATTTAGAAATTTCTTAAAAGCTTTATTAAATAATGAGTTGAATTTAGATGTTAGTCTATTTAAAAATTATAGAGAGATTGTTGGATTTATAAAAGACTTTGACGACGTTAATAGTAGTGATCTAAATGGATATGGTGATAAATATAATCTGAATGAGAATTATATAGCTCAATTAAAGCTT
>JAJSPL020000089.1:0-26475 GCA_021272945.2 Cytospora paraplurivora | reverse complement strand
GTGTAAAGATAAAGAGATGGGTTGGGGTGAATTCTTTTACATCTTTTGTTTTAATATGGCTCTTATATCTTTTACTACTATTATAGGTTATCCTTTAATAGGTTTTATGTTTAGTCGAGAAATACCTTCAATGTCTTTAGCTTATATTTTAAATTCAATAAAAGAACAGTTTATACCTAAACCTTTTCCATTATATTTATTAATGGAAAATCCTGGACCGTCTAGTAAAAAACCTGGGCAATATGTTGGTCAAAATACTGATACTGTAGGATCAGTCAGCGGTAGCACTAAGGGTAGTGATAGTAATAGCGGTAACGATAACGGTAGTGGCCAGAGTAGTGGTAGCAGTAGTTCTGCAAGTAATCATTTTCAAAATCAACTTAATATAATAGATAAAATTATTGAGGAACGTCAAAAACTTCTCAGTGATTTACAAAAACTTTCCATGAATAATACACATAAGGATGTCGAGGTTAAAATGGATTTAATGTCGAAGTTAGCATCTAAAAATCAGGAGTTAAGAATGAAATTAATTTTAGCTAATAAAAGTAAAGTTTCATATTCCTTATTAAAGGAAATAGAACAAACTTTTAACGTTGAGCTACGTAATTTGTGGGAAGAATATGATAATAAATGTTCATCTCTTGACAAGAAGGATCCTAAATATCACAAGAAAGAATTTGACCTACATAATAGTTATATTAAAAGCCGAAATTCCAAGATGGAAAATCTTGTCCAAAGATTATATGCTGAAATTAAAAGCTTAGACCCTAAATATTATTCAGATTTAAATAATAAAGTGTTAAAGAAATATAGATCTGAGGTAGAATATAGCCAAGGTGAAATTAAAAGGGTCCAGAAAGAAATATCTATTCTTGTGAATTCAAAAAAGGATAAATAGATCCTTAGGGAACTTTGCCCTACCTTTTCATCCGAAGTGTGCGAACTAGTTTTTAAGCTAAAAAAAAAAAATATTTATTTCTTCGATATACTTTCTTTGTATGTAAAAATAATCGTATGGTAGAATATACTTGGAGGTAGCTTTATGTTTATTCATCTTATAAAGTGAGGTGTTTCATCCACGCGTGTATGCACCCTAACTTCGTAGGAGAAGTAGCCGGGGGGGGGTGGGAGTTCCTCCTCCCTTCTTTAAAAGAGGGATCTAATGAACTTTTCCGGCTACTACGTACGCGTATTTTAAGGTATGTTCTTAATAATAAATCAATATACTTATGCTGTGAAGATAGGTATTCGTTTAAAATAAACACTGTTTTTATTTTGTAGGTGCACTTCGCACTTCGTGTGGAAGTTCCTTCCTAATTTTTTTTTTTTTATAATTAAATTTTAAAAATAATCATACAATGAATTTAACCTTAATACTTTTTTTGATCGGAGTCTTAGGATTCGTATTAAATAGAAAAAATATTATATTAATGCTTATTTCAATAGAAATAATGCTTTTATCTATAACTTTCCTTATATTGGTAAGTTCACTGAACATTGATGACATAATCGGGCAAACTTACGCTATCTATATAATTGTAGTAGCAGGAGCCGAGTCAGCAATAGGTTTAGGTATTCTAGTCGCTTTCTATAGATTTTCATCTTCTTTAATTCCATTATGTCTATCCTGTGGCAATAAAACTTATTCTTTACCTTGTGTATACGTACCAAGGAATGTTAATATTAGAAAAAGAATAGTAAGAAGTTATTTTACTAATCCGCCCTTCGGAGAAAAATTATTCTACTACTAACTATTCTAAAAATTCTTTATCATCTTGTTCTCCTGGGTTTATTTCAGGACTTTTCTACGTAGTGCTCCTTCGGAGGAAGGTTCTTTTGTAGTTACAGTTTTAAAAAATGCTAGGTATAAACAGGGTGAAATGTACAAGCTAGGATTCAAATAAAGATGCATGAAAAGGATAGAGCTTTAATTCAATCTATCCAAGACTTTTTCTAACCCTCTGCATTAATGCAGAGGGTAAGGTATAGGTTATGCTTTATATTTTTTTAGCCCTACGGAGGGCTTATCTCTTTTATGTTCATTCTTTATCTCTTTTATATTCATTCTTTACCTATCTGAAACTAGTGCTAGTTTAATTTTATTATTGTTTTTACTAGCTTCAATTAGTGTAAATGACAATAAAAATTAACATAATCAATATGACGGTTGTTATAAGCCGCTTTAAATGTAGTAAATATTAAAATAATTAAAATCCTTTAAATATAGTAGTATAATCTTTTTTTCCTACGGTAGTAGCCAAATTTAAGTTTTCTTCAGCACACTTCGTACGCTGATGAACTAGCAAAAAAATTTCAATCTTTTCGTCAAATACTTGACGCAAATACTCTACATTAAAGTATTTAATCCATAAATTTATAATTTAATATGCCTCAATTTAACAAAGTAAATAGAAATATATTAAGATACTATTCTTCCAAACCTGTTCAACAATGTGAAGAACCTAATTTAATAATGGACCCCTGATTTTTAACAGGCTTCGTGGACGCAGAGGGGTGTTTTACTTTAGGTATTTCTAAAAATAAACATAGTAAATTTGGTTGAACAGTTCAACTCTTTTTTCAAATTGCCTTACATCAAAAAGATATTTCAATATTGGAGCAGATAAAAACCTATTTTGGTGTAGGAAAAATTCATAAACACGGTTCACAGTCCGTTATTCTGCGTGTATCTTCCATCAAAGATTTGCAAGTAATATTTAATCATTTGGACAAGTATCCTTTAATAACAAAAAAATTAGTGGACTATTCTTTATTCAAGCAAGCATATAATATGATAATTCGCCAAGAACATCTGTCACAGGAAGGTCTATACAAATTAGTAGCCCTTAAAGGTTCACTTAATTTGGGGTTATCTCCTGAGCTAAAAGCTGCTTTTCCAAATGTAAATTTAGCAGACAAATGTGTAGTAGCAGAGCAAGTACAAAAAATACCTAATCCTAATTGATTCGCTGGGTTTGCTACAGGAGAGGGTTGTTTTTATGTTGTGGCTCAAAAACGTTCAGCTTTTAATACAGGATATTCTTTTAAATTGAAATTTTCTCTCGCTCAACAATTTAGAGATGAGGATTTACTAAAAAGTTTGATAGCTTATTTTTAATGTGGAAACATCTATAAAAATAGAGAAACGTATGAGCTAGTATTTGCAAAATTTACAGATATTCCCATAATCTTTTTCACTATAGTGAAAAAGATACACGGGACCCCTAAGGGTCCCCTAAAGGGTCCCCGTAGGGGAAGAACAAAAAATTATTCCTTTTTTTGCAAAATATCCTATCGGAGGAATAAAATTATTAGACTATAAGGATTTTTGTGAAGTTGCAAATATCATGAAAGATAAAGGCCATTTAACAACAGAAGGTCGATATGCGATATTAAAAATAAAAGATGGTATGAATACAGGTAGAATAATATAAGTAGTAGAATAATAACACTTACAGGTGGAGGGCTACTTCGTTGCGAAATTCGCCCTCCTAGCGAAGCCATATTTTATAGTAAGCATGGCTTCGCTTGTAGATAATAAATAACTAATTAGAATATTTTTACTAAGCAGGATAGATGATGATTATTTGTAAGTTAAAGAGTTCAAAATTTTTTAAGTTAAGTTTTAATCCTTAAGTTTATGTTGCAAAATATGAAAAACGTGCTGTTTGCGAATATATTGTAACTAAATTAGACGATATAGTTGAAATTATAATACCTTTTTTTGAAAAATACCCTGTAGGTGGTTCAAAGTATTTTAGTTATTTAGATTTTAAGAGTGTTGCTAATATTCTTAAAAATAAAGAACATTTAAATATAGATGGTAAAGGTTTAGAACAAATTTTACGGATAAAAAGTGCGACTTCCTTAATTAACATAGATAAGACTACAAATAATCACAACGATGGTCCAGGCAAGGAATAATTTAGATCAGAAAAGGAGAAATGAACTTTCTTCTAGTCTCAAATTTGGTGGGGGGGGTGGGTAACCCCCCCCCCCCCCCACCCCCCCTCAACCCTGGGGCGAAACCTTCAAATTGCGGGGAGTTCTTAAAGACAAATCTACCAAGTTAAAACAGTAATGTAATTAATGGAACAGGTAATGACTCGTTGTATGGTAAAAACGGTTTGTATGAATAAATGAAATAGATAATCCGCAGCCAAGCACCTTTGTGGCTACGCCACAGTATTAAGGTGTGCAGTTCATCGACTAAAAGGAGGTTGGTTTATAATTATATTATAATAATTATTTGCTTAAGTTGTAGTCAGGCATAACTTAATTAGTTATGGGGATACCCTAGCCTTCCTAAGGGAATATAACAAATTTATATTTCTATGGATAAGGGGGAAACACGAAGAGGAAGTATTGCAATAGAATATAAATAATGTATTTAAGTATAATAATCTTACCTTTATTAGGGAGTATAGTATCTGGCTTTTTTGGTAGAAAAGTCGGGGTTCGCGGAGCACAAATAATAACTTGTTCATGTGTAATAGTTACGACTATTTTAGCTTTGTTAGCTTTTGTTGAGGTAGGTTTTAACAATATTCCAGTTACAATAAACCTATTTAGATGAATAGATAGTGAATGATTTAATATTATTTGAGGATTTCAATTTGATAGCTTAACAGTTTCAATGTTAATTCCCGTTTTAATAATAAGTTCATTAGTTCATATCTATTCTATAGGTTATATGAGTGGCGATCCTCATAATCAAAGATTCTTTAGTTATTTAAGCTTGTTTACTTTTATGATGGTAATATTAGTAACAGGTAATAATTATTTGGTAATGTTTGTTGGATGAGAAGGTGTGGCTGTTTGTTCATATCTTCTAGTAAGTTTCTGATTTACTAGAATAGCAGCAAACCAAAGTTCTGTGTCTGCTTTTTTAACAAATAGAGTAGGTGATTGCGTTTTAACTATAGGAATGATTGTTATATTATGAACTTTAGGTAATTTAGATTATGCTACTGTATTTTCATTAGCTCCTTATATTAATGAAAATGTCATTACTATTATAGGAATTTGCTTAGTAATTGGAGCGATGGCTAAAAGTTCACAAGTTGGACTTCACGTTTGACTTCCAATGGCGATAACCCTTATTTGTCGCAGATGGCTAAATTTATGGATTAAACCTGAAAATTTAGGCTATAGAAGCATATTAGAAATATGGCAAGGATTAAACCAAACATATTTCGTACGTATGTATCTTCTACTATGGTGAAAACGGTCAAGACGTTTCGTAGTTAAGACCGTCGGTAT
The DNA here is from genome assembly GCA_021272945.2 of Cytospora paraplurivora. Classification (NCBI taxonomy): domain Eukaryota; kingdom Fungi; phylum Ascomycota; class Sordariomycetes; order Diaporthales; family Cytosporaceae; genus Cytospora; species Cytospora paraplurivora. The sequence goes on along the minus strand of JAJSPL020000089.1, from coordinate 21,210 downwards.
TTTAATGTATCGCTACAGACTGGTTCACCGCGGGGTGGCTGAAATGCTGCTGAATGTACAGTCGGAGGCTCTATTTATTTGACAGGTGTAATCGGAGTATGGATATTTTTATAGATTCCTACTATACACCGTGAGCTTTGGGAAGGTTTATTTTTAATTAGTTGCTTTTACTGTTCTTTATATATTTCAGGTATATCAAGTAATAATTATTCTAATATGTTACATAGAGTTCCCTATTCTAAGTCAAGTATAACAAAGAGGTGTATTCACACTAATAGTAAAGGTTCAAATAAATTACTTATCTGAGTTTATGATGTAACTAATTTATCCGGAAATTTAGAAGGCTTAGTTGAAGGAGCTCCTTTTAGAACTAGAACGGAGTGTGCTAACTTTCTGGGGATTAGTCGTGGTACAGTTTCAGCTTATTTAGATAAAGGGGAACTCTTTAACAATAAATTAATATTTAGTTCTATTGTATTATCTAAAGAGGAATTATTAAAATGAGTGGTTCCTTCAAAAACATGAGAAATAATAACAGGTGAGCTTTTAGGGGATGGTCATATAAAATATGATCCTCTTAAAAATCCGCTTGTTAATGGTAGAATTGAATTTACATTTTCAGCTAAAATTTTACATTACATAAATTATTTAAAATATGATGCATTGGCTTCTATTTGTACAGTTTCTAGCCCTACTCCTTGACCTAATCCGAAGTTAACAGGTAAAGATCCAACACAATATTGATTCAGTACTAAACGTTTACCAACTATATCTAATTTACATTACCTTTGATATAAAGTAATAGATGGTAAATATATAAAAATTTTACCTTTAAACATAGGAGAGCTATTAACTCCTGTTGCTTTGGCTCATCTCATAATGGGTGATGGTTACTTTAGTGATGGTTGTCTGAAAATATGTACAGATAATTTTACTAAAGATGAAGTTTTAAAATTAATAGATGTTTTACATGTAAATTTTGGTTTAAATGCAACTATAAATAAACGTACTAACCCTGGGGGAGTGGTTAAGTGACGTATTAGAATAAGTAAACTAAGTATGGATAAGCTAATAACTATAGTTAGTCCTTACATTATACCTGAAATGTATTATAAACTAGGATTAAAAAAGGAATCCTAGTCTCCCGGCGGCCTCTTCTTTGGTTACAAGGTTGGGGGCCCGCCGGGCTATTATTTATTTGTTATTGTTTTTTTGAGTTAGAAGATAACGTACTACTTACGGAAACAATATATATAACTAATTTGCCGGTAAACTCTGGGCTAATGCGGGCTTTCCTTAAACTTCACCATGTGCAAAAATATCCTGCTTTAAGTATTGGTCCACCCAAGAGTTATTTCTTGCTAGGAAAAATCCAATATGAGGGACAATCTGCAGGAAACGGGGCTATATGCCCTGGATCTTCAGAGACTATACGTGAAGCTTATATATTAAAAAATAATTTCTTTAAGTTATGGTTTATTGGGTTTTTAGAAGGGAAAGGGTCGTTTTTGATTAATAAAAATGGAAGTTTAGAATTTAAAATAGTACATACATCTACAGATGCCTCAGTTTTATTTTATATAAAGAAGGAATTAGGTTTTGGTGTTGTACGAATACAAGATAAAGTAAAAAATAATCATTGCTTTAAAGTAAATGATGAAAAAGGCTTATTTAAATTAATTTCAATATTAAATGGTAATCTGTTTTTAGATACTAAACAAACAGAGTTTAAATTATGATTAGATGCGTATAATAATAAATACAGAACAACTCACCCTTATCCCAAAGGGATTTCGGATGAGTGTTCCCCCATCAAACCCCTGCTTCGCGGGGATAAGGGCGGAACTACACTTGTTTTTATTAAAAATAATAATAAGCCTGATTTGTCAAATAGTTGATTATCCGGTTTTACAGATGCTGTAGGTAGTTTTACTTGTATTATTAAGGATATACCTGATAATAGCGGTGCGGTGAAATTGAGTTATACTTTATCTCAAGATGGTAACTATTGCCAGATGGAGTATTTAGCTGAAATATTAAAAGGTAAATTACATTATAATAATGGTATATACGAAACTACAGTAAATACAACTAAATTGTCTAAAGTAATTAATTATTTAAGTATCCATTCTTTAAAAACTAATAAATCAATAGTTTATTTTAATATTAGAAAAATTTATTTTCTAATTAAGGGTAAGAAATCTTTAACTGATAGAGACATAAAACTTTTAACGAGATATCAAAACAATTTAAACAGATTAACAACAAAGGTTAACTAGATGAATTACCCCCCCCCCCCTTTTTAATATATATGAAGACATAGTCCGAACAGTTATGTAAATAACTGCGTATTTTTAATTGACCTACCTAACTTCTGCCTGGCTACTTCTGGCGAAGCTAAGCATGGATGGAAGGCGTATATTAAAAATCAACATTATTTGCCAACTCCAGTTTCTGCATTAATACACGCTGCCACAATGGTGACTGCAGGTGTATACTTATTAATGCGTTCATCTCCTTTAATAGAATATAGCAGTACTGTATTACTTATATGCTTATGATTAGGAGCAATAACTACTGTATTTAGTTCTCTTGTAGGTTACTTCCAACAGGATATTAAAAAAGTTATAGCTTATTCCACAATGAGCCAACTTGGTTTAATGGTAGTAGCTATAGGTTTATCTTCGTACAATATCGCTCTTTTTCATTTAATTAATCACGCTTTTTATAAGGCAGCTTTGTTTTTAGGAGCAGGAAGTATTATTCATGCTGTAGCCGACAACCAAGACTTTAGAAAGTACGGTGGTTTGCGTGAATTTTTACCTTTAACATATTCTGTTATCTTAATAGCTAGTATGAGTTTAGCTGCTTTCCCTTTTATGACTGGATTCTATTCTAAGGATTTAATATTAGAATCAGCTTTCGGTCAATTTACTTTTTCAGGTGTTAGTGTGTATGTTATTTCGACTGTAGGTGCAATCTTTACGACTCTTTATTCCGTTAAAGTTATTTATTTAACTTTTTTAGCCAATCCTAATAGTTCTTTAATGTCTATAAGACATGCTCACGAGAGTGATATCTTTTTGACTTTACCTTTAGTGATTTTAGCTATATTCTCTATTTTCTTTGGTTACTTAACTAAAGATATTTTTTTAGGTTTAGGTTCTAGTTTCTTCACGGATAATAGTATATTTATTCATCCGGTCCACGAGATTCTTTTGGACACAGAATTTGCTGTACCTACTTTATTTAAACTTCTTCCTTTCATATTTACTGTTTCTTTTAGTGTATTAGCCATAGTTTATTCTGAGTTCTTACCTGGAAGTGTATTGAACTTTAAACTATCTAGATTTGGTTATAATCTTTTCGGGTTCTTTAACCAACGTTTTTTAATCGAAATGTTCTATAATAATTATATTACAAATTTAGTATTAAAACTGGGTGGACAAACAACTAAAGTTCTAGATAAGGGAAGTGTAGAATTAATTGGTCCATTTGGTTTAGAGAAAGGTTTGGTTAGCTTAAGTAAAAGCTTAACCAAGTTAAGTACAGGTGTAGTTACAAGTTATGCTTTATACATTTTGATCGGCTTTATTGTGTATATTTGAGTTGGCTTTATAGGGTTTAGCGTTTCGGGTGCTGGTTATCTTAGCCTAACTATATTATTGTTAATATGTGTTTTCTCAACTTTAAATGAAGATGAGTCGCAAATTAATAATAGAAAATTTGGGGAGAGCTCACGTTCAGGGGCTCTCCCCGCCCCCCCCCCCCATCCTCTTAAATCTATAGGTTTCGGGCAAAGAAGAATGTTTCATTCTTCGTTACTAAACCACAGAATACGGTTTCTCTAAACCAAAAGGGGGGAATCGCCTGCTCCGCAGGAAGAAAAAGGTGTTTTGGATTCATATTCCTCTAAATTCTTATTAGAGCTAGCTAACGGGGAAAAACGCGAACTTACCTTAGAATTTATAGATTGATTTAGGGGTTTTACTGATGCTGAAGGTTCATTTGGCCTTATAAATGCGCCCTTCCACCCTCTGCACTCCAAATCTTTCTCACATTGTGAGAAAGATAACGCAGAGGGTAAAGAAAAATTATTATCAATTTACATTTCAGATTAATCTTCACGTAGATGATGTAGGAGTTTTAAATTATATTCGAGATGCACTAGGTTTTGGTACTGTTCAATTATCAAAAAAGTCACCTGTAGCTAGTTTCATTGTACGAAGTTTAGACGATGTTAAGGTTATTGTTTCTCTTTTTTCTTCGCTCTGCGACCCTCGCTCCAACGAACGTAGTGTTGGAGCGAGGGAAACATAATTTAAATTCAACCAAACATTTAGATTTCTTAGCTTTTACCCAAGCTTATCTTATTTATACCCTGAATAATGAGCGAGCTTACCGAGAAAGAATCAAACCTCAATTAGATGAGATCATCATAACTATGAATAGAAAGCGAACTCTGTTTTCTATGCCTGCTGATCATAGAATTAGTATTACTAAATTTTTATTGCTAGGATTGGTTGAAGGTGACGGTTCATTTTTCTGTGAACGCCGTGATGGTGGTTTAAATTTTAGTGTGTCTAAAAAAGAATTTAGATTTATTAGTTGCTATCCTAGATTTTTTATATAATTTACTACCGTCAATTAACAAAGGGTTATATAAGAATGCTATTAGTTTAGTTTCAAGACCAGGTGATACTTGAGAATTAATTGTTCGACGTTCAGACTTCCATGGTATTGTGACTATTCCATTATTTAACTCTGTTACTTTTCTTGGCAAACGAAGTAGCCACCTCCCCCCCCCCCCCCGCCCTCCTCTCCAATATCTTTCTCATTATAATGAGAAAGATTACGAGCCGTAGGCGTAAGAGGTGGGCGGGAACTAAAAAGGTCTGGATTACTTTGATTTTGTAGCCATATTTAACATAAAGAAAAAAGGCTTACACTACTTACCGGAGGGTCAAAATTTAATTGAGCGTATTCAGAATCAAATGAACAACAATAGATTATCTACTTTTACTTCTGTTAAACACCCTTCTTCAGTAGATAGAGCTAAATTAATTGCGGATATCGACAGCTTGCTTAGTATGCCCAATAACTATGAGTATAAGGAAGATGGACGAGTATTACTTATCTCTGAAGGTATACTTCTAAATGATCGACAACCCAAAGTATTGCAACTTATATCCCAATCAGGGACAGTAATAGAGACCTTTCATTCTTCTAGCGATAAAAGTGCTGAATTTTTAGGTATATCACTTAGTACTTTCAAGCGGAGATTGAAAGATGGCCAACCTTTTCTTTACAAAGATCAACTATGTACGCTAAAAAGAGTAGTAGAAGCTTCTAATGATTAGTCAACTATCCCTGCGAACTAACTACTTTGTTTTATTGGTTTAGGGTCTAGTTTTTTTGTAGATAATAGTTTATATATTCACCCTGTTCATCGCCCCCCGCAAGCTTGCGGGGGGCGATGAAATTATTGTTGATACTGAGTTTGCTGTACCTACCTTGTTTAAAATATTACCTTTCTTCTTTACTGTTTTCTTTAGTGCGTTAGCCATTACTATCTCGGAATTTTTACCGGAAATTGTATTTAAATTTAAATTATCTAGAATTGGTTACAATATATTTGGTTTCTTTAACCAGAGATTTTTGGTGGAAATGTTCTACAATAACTATATTACATATTTAGTGTTATATATAGGTGGGCAAACTACTAAGGTATTAGATAAAGGTAGTGTAGAATTAATAGGTCCTTTTGGCTTAGAAAAAGCATTAATAAACCTTAGTAAAAGCTTAACTAAGTTAAGCACTGGTGTTGTGACAGCTTATGCTTTATACATTTTAGCCCTACGGAGGGCTTATCTCTTTTATATTTATTCTTTATCTATCTGAAATTAGTGCTAGTTTAATTTTATTATTGTTTTTACTAGCTTCAATTAGTATAAATGACAATAAATATTAACATAATCAATATGACGGTTGTTATAAGCCGCTTTAAATGTAGTAATATCCACTTTTAAGTTTAGTAATAAATATTCCGAGGTTGCTGCTGCTCCTCCTACAGTGAAGCTAGCTAGGTAGGGTGCAAGCACCCTCAATAACATTATATTCGATATGGGGGGGGATACAGGCATGCAAAGCAGGGCCGGATTTTATATTAAATCTTCAAAAGATAACAGTATAATCTTTTGCCTACGGTAGGAGCAAAAATTCAAGTTTTCTTCAGCACATTTCGTACGCTGACGAACTAGCCAAAAAATTTCAATCTTTTCGTCAAATACTTGACGCAAATACTCTACATTAAAGTATTTAATCCCAAAATTTATAATTTAATATGCCTCAATTAGTACCCTTTTATTTTGTAAATGAAGTAACCTTTATTTTTGCTATTATAGCTATAACAGTATATATGTTATCTAAATATATTTTACCAAGATTTGTACGTTTATTCTTATCACGTACTTTTATTTCAAAACTTCACGCTAGCGCAGGAAATAAATAATTTCGTCTTGCTACGCTAACCCCTACTACTTCGAAGTGCTGCATACGAAGTAGCGCCCTTCCCTTCACACCCCCCCCCCTTTGGGTACGCGTTGCACGCACACATGCACCCTAACTTCGTAGGAGCCAGCAGCAGGGGGGGGGGGGTAAGCCGCACTTCTTCCGTAGGGCTTACTTCGTTAGGTGCAGGAGTTAATTATTTAGTCTGCACGCTTTTAATCCGTTATCCCCCCCCCCTACTGCCCACCCATCCATCCATCCATCCATCCATCCATCCATCCACCCACCCTACGGCAGGCAGGCAGGCAGGCAGGCAGGCAGGAGGAGAAGTAGTAGAGGGATTATGGAGGGGATATGGCTAAAAAAAAAATTTTTTTTTAGCCGTATGCTAGCCGCGAAGCGAAGCGAAGCGTGCTACTTCTGCAGCGAAGCCTAGCCAGGAATAATGGGCTAGGTCGAAATTTTCGGTACCTGAGCTTAAGTAATTAATATTTTGTGTAGGCGTAATATATTAAGGTTTAAATATCTGACATATTATGCGGACATAATATTATGTGTATATAGGATCTATAAAGGCTTATATAGAAAGAAAGCTATAAATGTACAATATGAGTACTTTAAGCTTTAATAATAATTTATACAGAGAAATACTTAGTCCTTTAGACCAATTTGAAATAAGAGATTTATTAAGTCTAGATGCACCTATTTTCGGGAACTTACACATTTCCATTACTAATATAGGGTTTTATTTAACAATAGGTGGATTATTTATATTAGTACTTAATATTTTAAGTACTAATTATAATAAATTAGTAAGTAATAACTGATCAATAAGCCAAGAGTCTTTATATGCTACTATACATGGTATAGTAACAAGTCAAATAAATTCTAAAAGTGGTCAAATATATTTCCCATTTATTTATACTTTATTTATAGTTATATTAATGAATAACCTAATTGGAATGGTTCCTTACAGTTTTGCATCTACAAGTCACTTTGTATTAACTTTCTCTCTTAGTTTTACTATTGTTTTAGGGGCTACAATATTAGGATTCCAAAAACATGGTTTAGAATTCTTCTCACTATTAGTTCCTGCTGGTTGTCCTTTAGCTTTATTACCTTTATTAGTTTTAATTGAATTCATATCTTACCTTGCAAGAAATATTTCTTTAGGTTTAAGATTAGCTGCTAACATAAAAAGATGAGATTAGGTACCTCATTCTTATTGTGTTTAAGAACCAAATTCCGGGGAAACCCTAAAGCTCTCGGCTTTGCCGCCCCGCACCATCGAATGAAATGATGGTGCGAGGGAATAACTAAAGATAAGACGAAAACTTCTTATCTGGCCTCATTAATGATTGGGGGTATAGTAATATCATTAGAGATTCTAGTAATAGGAATGGGTGATCGCGGATCTAAATCCGTAATATATTAAATTATTATTGTAAAAGAGCAACGAGTAGACGGTTCTTCCATTATGTTAAACTAATGGTAAGGTGTACTCTAGTCGCCGGGAAAGCCGGTTCTTGGAAGAAATTAAGTAAATCAAGATTAAAGGTATCACAATAGCCTATCCTCATTTTTTAATATTTATCCTTATTGTTTTTATTCCCTTTATTAACTCGATAGTCGAGTGGGAAGAGGGCGAGCCCTTCGGGCTACGAAATGGAAAAATAAATATAATAACTACTTTATTATATATGGACTTATATAATCTTTCGGTTATTCCGTCATATGTATAGTTTATTTTGTAACACTTTGAAGAAAGGATAAAGTATATAAACACTTTTAAATAAGGGACAAAGTTTATATATACCTTTAAAGAAAGGATAAAGTTGTGAACGGCTTATATTATCTTTTGTTAAAAATTCTACTAAGAGATCTGTAGTCTCTTTGGGATTTAGAAGCGCACACCCTGTAGGCTCTTTCAGAGCCGCCTGCGGGGTCACATCTTATTGTTTTAACTTATATAGCGTTAGATCACGTAGCCTGTTTTATCAAACTAAAAATTATGCTTTCTCTACTTATAGTTTCAGACCAATTGCCGTAAGGGCGTTTTCAACTTCAAAAAGCGATGGTTCCTCTTCTACAGACTCTTCCGGTTTAGCTTTTTTCTTTGATGCGGATAAAGACAAACTAAATATCCTTAATTATGTTAAAGGTAAATCTGGAATTTATATGTGAACTAATAAATTGAACGGTAAGAAGTACGTAGGAAGTTCCGTGGCATTAAAACGTAGATTTTTGGAATATTACAATGTAAATAGACTACTAAACGAACAAAGTATGCCTATTAATGTTGCATTATTAAAGTATGGTTATACTAACTTTAGTCTGACTATCTTAGAATTTTGTGACAAAGATAGTCTTATGTCTAGAGAAAAACACTTTTTTGAAGTATACTCTCCAGAGTATAATATATTAAATATACCTGGAAGTCCTTCTCGAGGATCTGGGTGAAAACATTCTGAAGCTACAATAGAGAATATGCGTACCGCTGCTTCTAAGACATTCAAATCTCCGGAATTTTTAACTAAACTATCTAAAGGTCAATCTAGTGGTATCAAAGTTGAGGTAACTGATTTGTTAACAAATACTACTACTACTCACCATGCCATTAAAGCTGCTGCTCGAGCTTTAGATATTGACAAAAGATATATTGAACATTTCATTTACTTGGGACAAGATAAACCCGTTTTAGGTAGATATACTTTCAAGTTAAACTCAGTTGACGAAAGTACAAATTTAATTCACGAAAAGGTTCAAAAAACTTCTATGAAAGTGGAGGTTACTAATGTTGAGACTAAAGAGGTTACAATATACTCTTCTATTGGTGCTGCTGCTAGAGCATTTAAAAAAAATTTAAAATAAAAATACACTTCACAGCCGCTGGCCGCTGGACGCTGGGTTGCCGGAGGCTTATCCCCCGAAGGGATTTGAGATTTTGAAATATAGAAATGAATCAGAAAGATATACTAGGATGTCATGTCCATAGGTATCTTTAATTTTTTTTTCCTTCGGTACCCTTTTGGCTTAAGTAAGCACTTCGTGTGCGTGTATATATGATTTATAAAGGCTTATATAGATAACGTAGTATTATATACTATGCAAATTTTAAATTTAAATGTTTCTTATGAACATAATAGATTAGTAGCTGTCCCTAATAGAGCGATTAGTACCTTAGCTGTTGTTAATAAAGCAGATCAATGCTTAAAACATAGCTGCAGTTTACATTTAAACTCAACAATACATAGTTCTTGTCGAGGAATAGGTAAAAGAATACATATAGATTACAACATTAGCTCGGTAAATAATAAAAGAACTATAACTACATCTTCTGATATAAACCCTGTTAGGGTTTATCATTACCCTGATAAGGAAAGTAAAGCAATCATTGCAGAGAATAAAGGACAATCCGGTGTTTATCGTTGAGTGAATATAGAATCCGGAAAAAGTTACATTGGTTCATCCGCTAATCTTAATGATAGATTCAGACGATACTTTAATTATAGTTATTTATCAAATAGTAAGCGGGGAGCATCTCTCATTAGTAAGGCACTATTAAAATATGGTTATGTCGGATTTACGTTGGAAATTTTAGAATATTGCTCAAAAACAGAAGTACTGGCCAGAGAACAATTTTACTTGGATATTTTTAAGCCAGAATATAATATACTAAAAATAGCAGGGTCAAACTTAGGATACAAACATAGCGTAGCTTCTCTTAAACTTATGAGTATAGCTTCGAAAAGTACAAATCAATCGGAAGATTTCCTTAAATCTAAAAGAGAAGCCATGTTAGGGCGAGTATTATCTAAAACTCATTTAGATAATATGGCTCAAAATAATCCTTTTAGCCAGCCAGTCGTTGTATCTAATAGTCAAACAGGTGATAGCCAACAATTCACTTCTATGGCGCGGGCTGCCCTTTATCTAGGGGTACACATGACTACGGTTAAGAGATATTTAAATTGTTCTAAACCTTGCAATGGCTATATAATTACTAAAGTAAACTCTGGTTTAGATTTACCTTCTACATCTGTGCCTACTAATGAAAAACAAGCCGTCTTATTAACCAATAATGCTTCGGGTACTACTAAACAATTCTCTACAATGAAAGCCGCTTGCCAATATCTGGAGATATCTAGTAAACGTCTTTCAAATTATTTTAAAAACAATGAGTCTTCGTCTACAAACGGTGAAATTAGCACTATTAAAGGGTATATTATCACCAAGGTAGACACTCTTGACGCAGTTAAACGTAACTCTAAGGCTGTAGAAGTTACCGATGTTTGTACAAACGAAGTAACTATATATTCTTCGGTCAGTTCAGCTACCGAAGCTCTAGGTATACCTACGGCTAGTATTTCTACTTATTTAAATCGAAAACGTATTACTCCATATAGAAAAAAGTATTTATTTAAATTAATTTAAGTTATTTTAATAAAAAGTGTGTTATATAATATGTTTATTTCTTTTATATCTATTTTTGTTCAACGATAATAAAGGGGACCCTTATCGTCAACCCAGTATTTCTTTATACTTAAAAGAAAATAGAGCTAATCCTTTTAAAGGAAAATATTTTTTTAAATTAGTAAACTAGAATATTACGGTATACGCCTCCTTTACTTACTCGGATATCTCATTTTTGAATTAAATGGTTATATAAGTTTATTTATGTTAATATATAACAAAATCTGAGGATGAATTTGTTGAGCGACTTTCAGGTCACATGTTATTAAACATTTTAGCAGGATTTACTTATAATATAATGACAAGTGGCCTAATCTTCTTCTTCTTGGGATTAATACCTTTAGCTTTTATTATAGCTTTCTCTGGATTAGAGTTAGGTATAGCCTTCATCCAGGCACAGGTTTTTGTTGTATTATCTTCAGGATATATAAAAGATGGATTAGATCTTCATTAATTTAGTTAAAATTAATTAATTTAGTTGAAATTAATTAATGAATATGATGGGGGGGGGGATCCTGTCGAATTAATTCAAGGATCCCCCCCCCATCTTCTTCCTTCTTTGATTTCTTCGCTATCTTCTCTAAGAGGTGGTAATTTCTTAGCTTCTGTTTGAAGTGGTTCTGGTACCTGAGCTTAAGTAATTAATATTTTGTGTAGGTGTAATATATTAAGGTTTAAATATCTGACATATTATGCGGACGTAATACTATGCGTATATAGTATCTATAAAGGCTTATATAGAAAGAAAGCTATATATGTACAATATGAGTACTTTAAGCTTTAATAATAAAATATACAGACTCCACCCTAACCCTCTTCATTAATGAAGAGGGTACGGCAGGAGGCCACCTTCGGAGAATTTTTATTTATATTAGTTCCAGCTGGTTGTCCATTAGCTTTATTACCTTTATTGGCTTTCTTTGAGTTTATTTCTTACTTAGCTAGAAACTCAAAGTCACTTGGTTTAAGATTAGGCGATTTTATCATGGCGGCCCACAAGCTATTAAATATCTTAGCGGGTTTTACTTACAACATTATTACAAGTGGAATAATCATCTTTTGTTTTGGGATTGATATCTTTAGCTTTTATTATGGCTTTCTCGTTCCTGGAGTTGGGTCTTGCGCTAGTTCAAGCTCAGGCGTTCGTAGTTATTGCTTCAGGTTATTGGCTAGATGGATTAGACTTGGATTAAAAATGAACTTAATGATGAATAGCACAGTTATGTATTATTCTAGACTATCTAATAAAAATAACAACCAAGATGTTGAACTAAATCCTTGGTGAGTTACAGGGTTTGCCGATGGTGAAGGAAACTTTACCATAAATACTACCAGATCCCCCGGAGGGGGATCCCCCCCCCCCCCCCCCTGGCTACTTCGTTGTGGATCTAAAACTTCAAAAATAGGTTTTACTGTTAGATTAATTTTTCAGATTTCTCTTCATCCCAGTGATGTAGAAATATTGTTTAAATTAAAAAGATATTTCAATAATGTTGGTGATATAGTCTACACTAAAGATTATGTAGCATATAGAATAGCAAACATATCAGATATTCTAAACGTAGTAATACCTCATTTTGATCTATATCCTTTACAATCTACCAAATTAGTATCTTATTACTTAGTTAAGGCTGTCGCAAATCTTATTCAAGATAAGAAACATTTAACTTTAGATGGTTATAAAGAAATCTTATCTCATAAAGCAGCATTAAAGAAAGGATTAGATGCATCTATATTTAAAAATAGTGAATTTACTAATATTACACCTATTGAAACTTCTTCGCTCCGCGACCCCCCCCCCCGGGGACTCCTTGAGTCAGCAAAGCTGACGTAAGTCCCCGAGGGGAATATATTTATTGAAAAGGATTCTCTATTAGAACCTGAATACATAGCAGGATTTGTAGCTGCGGATGGTTCATTTAATATTTCTAAGCCTTCATCTAATAGTAAATGGCCCAATTATGATGCGTCATTTTCTATAGCTCAAAATATGAGAGATTAATTTCTATTAAATCCCTTCACGGCCGCAGGACGCTGGGTCGCCGGAGGCGAAGAATGATAAAAACTTTAGGTTGTGGTAATATCAAATCAGGTAGTCCAGAAATGAGATATTTATCTGGGCTTGCCCCCCCCTTCTCTCCTTGTCGTATCTTTTTCACTATAGTGAAAAAGATTGTGGAGGGGGGGGGGGGGGTAAGAAATAAAAAAGAATTGTATCATATAATTGTTCCATTTTTTACCTGATACAATATAAATTCTGAAAAACCAAAAGATTTCTATTATTTTAGTAAAGCAATCTCAATACTGTTTAATAATTTAGGAAAAGGGTTTAAAAATTTATCTTCAAGTTATATTGAAGAATTATAATCTTGTATAAATTCAATGAATAAAAACAGGTATAAATTATAAAGAGATCCGTTTTTATCTTTGCCGCCAACGGTGGGAAGCTCAAGTATTTGTTGTATTATCTTCAGGATACATAAAGGATGGTCTTTACTTACATTAATGTAAACTTCATAATGTTAAATGTTAATTCAAGATTATATCCCATGACCTCAGTTTTAGGAAACATACCCAACATTGTAGATTTTTTATTTTTATATAAAGTACCTACTAATAAAAAGAAGTTCTTAAACAACCTTTAAAGGTTAGGTCACATAGTATTAAATATTTTTGCTGGTTTTACAAGCATTTCTGCGGTTAGTACTTATCCGAAGCAAGCAAGCCATCCGGCGACTCAATATAATGACAATGGGTCTAATTTTCTTATTAGGGCAAGCTTGTATGTTTAACTTTTATTCTAGCATTTTCCTGTGCTTATCGGTAACATGCTATTAAACAATAATAGATTATTTTTATTTTATAAGAAATGTACATATTAGCCTAAGTTGGTAATCAATTTAGTCTAATATGTAAGTCAGGATAGTTTAATAGGTTAAAACTTAATTTCATACATTAATAATGAGAATTCAAATTTATCTCCTGGCGGCTACGCCCTAATATATTCATTTTAGTTCTTATTACCGAAATACGACCAAATCGTCTGTCTTGCTTAACTTTAATTTATGTGTGCGCCCAAATCCCAAATCCCCCTCCGTTATCTTTCTCACATTGTGAGAAAGATTTGGATAAGGGATAAGGAGAAGTAGCTGGGGGGGGGTAAGGCTGCGAAGTTAGCCGCACAGTTGTATTTAGAAAATTTTATTATATAGCAACCTTATACTTACTGGCTTTGAAACATAAAAACTTTTTTAGATATTAGAATTATTCTTTTTTTTTCAGAGCTTGCTAGGCAGCAGTTATATTGTATCTTTAGGTTAAATTAAATATCGTTTATATTTATTAGTTTATTTAATAATAAATATACTCTCTATAGGGTTTACTGGCGGCTAGGCTTATTTTTAATAATCTTCCCCTCCTTCGCTACGCGACCCCGCTCCAACGAACGTAGTGTTGGTGCGAGGGTATTAAAAAAAAATTAGAAAAAATACATTTTTTTTTCGTTCTTTTTTAATTAGACCCCCCCCCCCCTCCTCTCCAATATCTTTCTCATTATAATGAGAAAGATTACGAGCCCTACGGGCGTAAGAGGAGGGTGGGAAGTAGAATAAATAATTATCTATCTTTAGTGTTGCTTCCTTCGGAGCAAGGAGCAAAAATATTTAGTGGTAAGTAATAGGATGAAATTAATTTACAAGTCGTCTTGGTCAAGATGCATAATGAATTTTTAAGGAAAGTCTATGATTTAATAATATATATATAAGATTCAAATATAAGTTAAGGTATTTAATAGAAAATATAAAGAAGTTAATAGACAATGTTAGATTAAATAACATAAAATAACTTTATTCTGGAAAATTAATCCCATATAAATCCTTTCTTTAGTAAGAAATTATGACAGGATATAGCTTAAATTATACCTAAATATATTTTATATCTGCTGGCGAAGCCGCACAACTGTACGGATATTTAAGGTGGCGGCTGCGAATAAGCTAGCCGCCACCTTTAGTTATTTGTAGGGAAGCTCGCTCTACAACAGGTGCAGCTTAGTAGATAGCATAAGAACAAATATGCAGCGCTGGCTGCTTTTTATGGCGGCTAGACCGCCGCCATAAAGTAGCTTCCGGGTATATATCCTTAAATCTTTGGTAATCATATTTCTAATCTTTATCCCTGCGAAGCACTAATAAGCTTGCTTAAATATCCGCGCTACTTCGTAGTATAGTCCGCCCTACGGAGAAGTAGGGCTACTTCTCCGTAGGGCGGATTTACACCTGAGCAGGCTAAGGATCAAGGATGAAAGTTTTATGTAAGGGTAGCTTCGTGGCTTTCTTACTATGCAGCAGGAGCAGCCGCAGCTTAAATTAATTGTGGTTAGCGTATTCCCATAATCCCCCCCCCCTTTACTGGGTGGATAAGGGATTGTGAATTGATAAGTAGAGGTTACGCCTGGAGAGCATTCGTCCTGATCAGGCGAAGCACAAAATAGGGGTTTAGGCGAAGCACAAAAGGGGGGGGGTTCGCCCAAAAATAAAAATTAATAAGAGGTGTAATTGATATACAATCAATAGATTGGTAGCATCCGGTGGATATTAGGGTTATATGGTTTTACCTAATACCTGTATAATATACAGAAGCTGTTACTAAAAATTTTTTTGATACTCGATTGCATCACTTAATAAAAAACAAAAATAAACAAAGTAATAAAAGTTTTAACATTTTTTAATTAAAAATGTTCTTCAGATAGGTGAGTTTGGTGATGGCTCTGATTGAACGCTGTCCAAATGCTTGACACATGCTAATCGTACGTTTAATTTATGCTTTTCGGATATTAAATATCTGAGCACCATGAATTATATTTAGTAGTGGTGTAATATCTTTTATTGAAGGTTAATTAAAAGTGGTGTACAGGTGAGTGAAAGATATTCGGCCGACCTTAAAGAGAGGGGAAAATCCCTCATAAAAAAAAAGGGTGTAACAACCGCTTTAAGAGGAAAAGGTATCTGCGGGATAGGTAGTAGTTAAGGTAATGGCTTAACTAGCCAACAATTCTCGGAGTCGAAGCTGAAATGGTTGATCGACCACATTGGGGATGAAAAAATCCCAAGGCAAATATGTACAGCAGTGAGGAATCTTGGTCAATGGCCTAACGGCTGAACTGGCAACTTGGATGAATGGACCGGCTACTCTCTTGAGAAAGGGGGTAGTGCAGGAGATCGAATTATCGAGTAAAGTTCTAAATATATGATTGATAATGACAATATATATATTATGTCTTGACCAATTACGTGCCAGCAGTCGCGGCAATACGTATGAGACTAGTGTTATTCATCTTAAATAGGTTTAAAGGGTACCCAGACGGCAAATTTCACCTTTAAAAGGTTACTAATTTGCTAGAGTTTTATGTGAAGAGGTCGTACTCGTGAGTGGAGAGATTAAATTCTGTGATACCTAGGGGACGGATAAAGGCGAAGGCAGCCTCTTATGTAAAAACTGACGTTGAAGGACGAAGGCATTGCGGCACGAACAGGATTAGGTACCCAAGTAGTCTTTGCAGACAATGATGAATGCCATAGGTTAGGTAAATACTTAGTCTATAAATGAAAGTGTAAGCATTTCACCTCAAGAGTAATGTGGCAACGCAGGAACTGAAATCACTAGACCGTTTCTGACACCAGTAGTGAAGTATGTTGTTTAATTCGATGATCCACGAAAAATCTTACCACAATTTGAATAGAATAAAGTAATTAAATTACGATGATCGATGTCTATCATTGATCCGCGGTTTTAGTATTTTTATTCGTACAAGTGTTGCACGGCTGTTTCCAGTTAATGTTGTGAAACTGTGGCAAAAGCCATGGAATTAACGTAAACCTGAGCTTTATTTGTAAATATTTTATTTTGATAGAGCTGATTCGTCCAGTATATTGGATCTGATAACAGGGACTAAGACAAGTCATCATGGCCTGCGGAACAATCTTGGAAATTGTTTAACTGGGCAAAACTATCAAACTCCGGGAACCCCCTAAAACTTAAGGTACCAAACTATATGTGAAAATATATAAGTGGCTGAATTAATAACTCAGGTATGGTAATAAGCCTTAATATGATCGAAAGAGAAATGGGATATCGCGGATCTAAGTCAGTAGTATCTTGAGGTATACTGTAAAAGAGCAACGAGAGGACGGTAGTTGTCGTTATTGGGTTAAACGATTAAGGTGCTCTCTAATGGGTTTAAAAATAAATCATCAGGTCAAAATCCTTTCTAACCAACGAATATACTTATATTATTAAATTGGGGTTCGCCTACGCCTACCTAAAAGGCAAACCTTAATAAATTTTGACATAATTTTTAGAGTATAATAAACAACCAAATTTCTAACGATAAACCGGCCGTAGTATCAAAGTTAAACCCTTGATTTATTTCAGGTTTTTCGGATGCTGAGGGTTCATTCTCAGTTTTTATACAAAAGAACTTAAAATATAGAACATCTTGAAGAATAAAAATTATATTTAGTTTAGGTTTACATAAAAAGGATATATTGTTACTAAAAGCTATACAATCTACTTTTTGTGTAGGTAAAATTCATAAACACGGCAAAGATTCTTTTCAATTTAGAGTAGATTCAATCGAAGAATTGCAAGTGATTATAGATCATTTTAATATGTATCCTTTAAAATCTGCCAAATTAGCTGATTTTTTATTATTTAAAGAATGTTTTAGTATAATTAAGTCTAAAGAGCATTTAACAGAGGAAGGTTTAACTAAAATAGTTAATTTAAAAGCATCCTTAAATTTGGGTCTTTCTTTGCTACGCCCGAACTAAAAGAATCTTTCCCTGGTGTAATGGTTAACAAAATTAATAAAACATTTTTAATAGAAGATCTCGATCCTTATTGAGTAGCTGGGTTTACTAGTGGAGATGGTAGTTTCCATGTAAAAACTAGTAGTTCAACTACTACTAAATTAGGTACACGGGTTCAATTAAGATTCTCTATAGGCTTAAATATAAGAGAGAGAGAACTAGTAATAGCTTTGGCTAAATTTTTTAATCTTCATGATTTAGATAAGTATATTTACATAAGTTCTAACTCCGTAAGTTTCCAAGTAACGAATTTTTCGGATATTATAAATATAATAATACCTTTTTTTGAAAAGTACCCAATAGGGGGGCTTAAGGAATTGGATTTTATAGATTTTAAAACTGTAAGTGATCTAATGCTAAAAAAAGAACATTTAACACCTGCAGGTTTAAATAATATTTTAAAAATTAAAGCAGAAATGAATAGAAATAGATTACTGTCATAATTATAATAATATAGGTGTGCTAGTTGTATTGATAAATTTGATTGCCATGTAATATTGTGGGCTAAAGACGTGCCACATATTCCTAAACAAAGAGATGCGAAAATGCGAATTTTAGCTAATCTCAAAAAATAGGATAAAAAAGATATGGATTGTAGCCTGAAATTCGGCTGCATGAATAAGAAATTGCTAGTAATCGTGAATCACTATGTCACGGTGAATCCAGCTGAGTGACTTGGGGAATCACTTGTGTGGGATAAATTACCAAACTCCGGGGACCTCCTAAAGTTTCTGATACCAAGCTGTATGTGAAAATATACAAGTGGCTGAACTAATCACTCAGATAAGGTAATAAGTCAGAGAATTTGTGAAAGCAAAATGGATGATCACGGATCTAAATCAATAGCGGCAGATAATCCCACAAGCCAAATGTCTGCTATTGTAAAAGAGCAACGAGAAGACGGTAATTGTCGTTTAGATGATAAACGATTAAGGTGTTCTCTAATGGGTTTTGAAAAAAACTATCAAGCCAAAGCCCTTTCTAAGCGAAGCATTCCAAAAGCTAGATTATATTCCACAACAGCTTATCAATTAAATAACTCTCCTTTAAACGAGGCTAGAGCTATTAACCCTTGATTTATTACAGGTTTCACGGATGCTGAAGGTAGCTTTTCAGTAACCGTTAGAAAAAATCCTCGTTCTAGCTCCTGATGAGTTGACTCTCGATTTTCCATTGGGCTTCATATTAAAGACTTACCTCTCTTGAAACTTATTCAAGAGTTTTTTGGGGGAATAGGTCGTATAATAGTGGATACAAAAAAAGCTCGGGCAGAGTTTAGAGTCTCATCACTAGATGAGTTAATAACAGTAATATTACCTCATTTTAATTCTTACGAGCTAGTAACTAATAAACAGGCCGACTTCCTAATATTTAGTGAGATTGTTCTTTTGAAAAGTAGAAAAGAACATTCTACTGTGGAGGGTCTTCAAAGATTAGTTAATTTAAGAGCTGTACTTAATTTAGGACTTAGCCCTGAATTAGCTTTAGCTTTTCCTGAGACTAATCCTGCGCCTAGGCCTGTTATAAATAATATCGCGATACCACATCCAGATTGAGTAGCGGGTTTCACCTCTGGTGAAGGTAGCTTTTTAATAGATGTAGTCAAATCTTCATCGTATAAATTAGGGGTTAATGTTAAATTAACCTTTCAGTTAACGCAACATCTTAGAGATGAGATGTTAATGAGAAGTTTGATAGACTACTTCGGGTGTGGTAATTATAATATCAAAAAAGAATGAGGTAATTTCTTAGTTACTAAGTTCTCAGATAATCACGGCAAAATTTTACCATTCTTCAAAAATCATCCTATAATGGGTGTCAAATCTTTGGATTTTGGTGATTGATGTTTAGCTGCCGATATTATAAAAAGCAAAGCACATCTTACACCCGCAGGGTTAGATCAGATATTAAAAATAAAAGCCGGTATGAATAAGGGTAGACTCTAATTGTGAGTTATTTTATGGAATGTTCTTTTTTGTTTTTTACTTTGTTATTTTTTTTTAAATTCGTAAGATAAATTTGGCCGCTATGACCTTGGATTGGTACTAACCACTCGTCACATGCTGAAAGGAGTACGTGCAATAAGTTTGCTCTCTTATTTTAATCCAGCGAATAATAGGATTCGGGTTTTTTAATAGGATTCTTCGTATGCGCGATTCTAATTAGTGTTAAGTCGAAATACGGTTCATGTAGTGGAAGTTGCATGGGATTGATTAAATATTAACAAGAAATAAGCCAGCATATGTCCCGGACTCTTTGAGAAACATA
Organism: Cytospora paraplurivora; assembly: GCA_021272945.2. Taxonomy (NCBI): domain Eukaryota; kingdom Fungi; phylum Ascomycota; class Sordariomycetes; order Diaporthales; family Cytosporaceae; genus Cytospora; species Cytospora paraplurivora. The sequence continues at coordinate 1,093 of JAJSPL020000089.1, read as the reverse complement.
TGCTTTTTATTAAATTAATATAAATTAAATTAATAATTTAAAGGCTACGGGATGGGGATGTTGTTAATCTAGTGTTAATGACATTCCCCTAACTCTTACTCGGAGGCGAGGGGGTGGTAACTGTTAGTACAGGTACTATTTAGGTGTTCGACTCACCTTAGGAGCTAAATATTATATTGTTGTTACTGTAAGAAGAAGCCCTATGTTGGCAACATATATTATCTTTGATTCCTTTCCATAAACTGCTACAATGATACCTCTCTCTTACCCTCTGCATTAATGCAGAGGGTTAGATAGTAGAGGAGTTGTGGATAACTATAAACCAAACGAACTGTATTTTTATTTATATAAATGACCATGTTTTCGTGTACTTTAACTGAATTTAGGTTTACTTTTTTTAATTTAGCTTGTACAAAGCTAGGCTCAAGTCGCAATTATGTAACATCTTCAAATAGATGTGAAAGGTTCTCAGGTGTAAAAATGTATTTAAATTTGAAAGAAAGCAAAGCTATTTTTAGTGATAATAAAGGTAAATCTGGTGTTTACCGTTTTGTTATTTTGCTTAATGGAAATACATATGTAGGTAGTTCGGTAGATTTATCGCGTAGATTTAGAGATTATTTTTCACCTTCACCTTCCCCTCCCTTCGCTACGCGACCCCGCTCCAACGAACGTAGTGTTGGAGCGAGGGTATAAAAAAAAAAAAATGTGCTTCGCTAGAAAAAGGTATTTTTTCTAAATTTTTTTAATTTGGACCCTTCCTTCTTGGCAAACGAAGTAGCCACCCCTCCCCCCCCCCCCCACCTCCTCTCTAATATCTTTCTCATTATAATGAGAAAGATTACGAGCCGTAGGCGTAAGAGGAGGGTGGGCTCAAAGAGAGTTGACGGGGTCCCGTGTATCTTTTTCACTATAGTGAAAAAGATTATGGGAAGGAGTAATATATACACGTTATCTATTAAGATAGCTTGGTAGGTAACGTTACAGGCAATGGGCCTTTTATCTTATTCTTCTTTTTTTAAGATAAAAGAGGAAACGAGAAACACCTAAGCTCTTATTATTAGGTAAATGGAAACTTTAACACAGTTACGTA
>JAJSPL020000088.1:0-27981 GCA_021272945.2 Cytospora paraplurivora | reverse complement strand
AAAACTTACGCTATCTATATAATTGTAGTAGCAGGAGCCGAGTCAGCAATAGGTTTAGGTATTCTAGTCGCTTTCTATAGATTTTCATCTTCTTTAATTCCATTATGTCTATCCTGTGGCAATAAAACTTATTCTTTACCTTGTGTATACGTACCAAGGAATGTTAATATTAGAAAAAGAATAGTAAGAAGTTATTTTACTAATCCGCCCTTCGGAGAAAAATTATTCTACTACTAACTATTCTAAAAATTCTTTATCATCTTGTTCTCCTGGGTTTATTTCAGGACTTTTCTACGTAGTGCTCCTTCGGAGGAAGGTTCTTTTGTAGTTACAGTTTTAAAAAATGCTAGGTATAAACAGGGTGAAATGTACAAGCTAGGATTCAAATAAAGATGCATGAAAAGGATAGAGCTTTAATTCAATCTATCCAAGACTTTTTCTAACCCTCTGCATTAATGCAGAGGGTAAGGTATAGGTTATGCTTTATATTTTTTTAGCCCTACGGAGGGCTTATCTCTTTTATGTTCATTCTTTATCTCTTTTATATTCATTCTTTACCTATCTGAAACTAGTGCTAGTTTAATTTTATTATTGTTTTTACTAGCTTCAATTAGTGTAAATGACAATAAAAATTAACATAATCAATATGACGGTTGTTATAAGCCGCTTTAAATGTAGTAAATATTAAAATAATTAAAATCCTTTAAATATAGTAGTATAATCTTTTTTTCCTACGGTAGTAGCCAAATTTAAGTTTTCTTCAGCACACTTCGTACGCTGATGAACTAGCAAAAAAATTTCAATCTTTTCGTCAAATACTTGACGCAAATACTCTACATTAAAGTATTTAATCCATAAATTTATAATTTAATATGCCTCAATTTAACAAAGTAAATAGAAATATATTAAGATACTATTCTTCCAAACCTGTTCAACAATGTGAAGAACCTAATTTAATAATGGACCCCTGATTTTTAACAGGCTTCGTGGACGCAGAGGGGTGTTTTACTTTAGGTATTTCTAAAAATAAACATAGTAAATTTGGTTGAACAGTTCAACTCTTTTTTCAAATTGCCTTACATCAAAAAGATATTTCAATATTGGAGCAGATAAAAACCTATTTTGGTGTAGGAAAAATTCATAAACACGGTTCACAGTCCGTTATTCTGCGTGTATCTTCCATCAAAGATTTGCAAGTAATATTTAATCATTTGGACAAGTATCCTTTAATAACAAAAAAATTAGTGGACTATTCTTTATTCAAGCAAGCATATAATATGATAATTCGCCAAGAACATCTGTCACAGGAAGGTCTATACAAATTAGTAGCCCTTAAAGGTTCACTTAATTTGGGGTTATCTCCTGAGCTAAAAGCTGCTTTTCCAAATGTAAATTTAGCAGACAAATGTGTAGTAGCAGAGCAAGTACAAAAAATACCTAATCCTAATTGATTCGCTGGGTTTGCTACAGGAGAGGGTTGTTTTTATGTTGTGGCTCAAAAACGTTCAGCTTTTAATACAGGATATTCTTTTAAATTGAAATTTTCTCTCGCTCAACAATTTAGAGATGAGGATTTACTAAAAAGTTTGATAGCTTATTTTTAATGTGGAAACATCTATAAAAATAGAGAAACGTATGAGCTAGTATTTGCAAAATTTACAGATATTCCCATAATCTTTTTCACTATAGTGAAAAAGATACACGGGACCCCTAAGGGTCCCCTAAAGGGTCCCCGTAGGGGAAGAACAAAAAATTATTCCTTTTTTTGCAAAATATCCTATCGGAGGAATAAAATTATTAGACTATAAGGATTTTTGTGAAGTTGCAAATATCATGAAAGATAAAGGCCATTTAACAACAGAAGGTCGATATGCGATATTAAAAATAAAAGATGGTATGAATACAGGTAGAATAATATAAGTAGTAGAATAATAACACTTACAGGTGGAGGGCTACTTCGTTGCGAAATTCGCCCTCCTAGCGAAGCCATATTTTATAGTAAGCATGGCTTCGCTTGTAGATAATAAATAACTAATTAGAATATTTTTACTAAGCAGGATAGATGATGATTATTTGTAAGTTAAAGAGTTCAAAATTTTTTAAGTTAAGTTTTAATCCTTAAGTTTATGTTGCAAAATATGAAAAACGTGCTGTTTGCGAATATATTGTAACTAAATTAGACGATATAGTTGAAATTATAATACCTTTTTTTGAAAAATACCCTGTAGGTGGTTCAAAGTATTTTAGTTATTTAGATTTTAAGAGTGTTGCTAATATTCTTAAAAATAAAGAACATTTAAATATAGATGGTAAAGGTTTAGAACAAATTTTACGGATAAAAAGTGCGACTTCCTTAATTAACATAGATAAGACTACAAATAATCACAACGATGGTCCAGGCAAGGAATAATTTAGATCAGAAAAGGAGAAATGAACTTTCTTCTAGTCTCAAATTTGGTGGGGGGGGTGGGTAACCCCCCCCCCCCCCACCCCCCTCAACCCTGGGGCGAAACCTTCAAATTGCGGGGAGTTCTTAAAGACAAATCTACCAAGTTAAAACAGTAATGTAATTAATGGAACAGGTAATGACTCGTTGTATGGTAAAAACGGTTTGTATGAATAAATGAAATAGATAATCCGCAGCCAAGCACCTTTGTGGCTACGCCACAGTATTAAGGTGTGCAGTTCATCGACTAAAAGGAGGTTGGTTTATAATTATATTATAATAATTATTTGCTTAAGTTGTAGTCAGGCATAACTTAATTAGTTATGGGGATACCCTAGCCTTCCTAAGGGAATATAACAAATTTATATTTCTATGGATAAGGGGGAAACACGAAGAGGAAGTATTGCAATAGAATATAAATAATGTATTTAAGTATAATAATCTTACCTTTATTAGGGAGTATAGTATCTGGCTTTTTTGGTAGAAAAGTCGGGGTTCGCGGAGCACAAATAATAACTTGTTCATGTGTAATAGTTACGACTATTTTAGCTTTGTTAGCTTTTGTTGAGGTAGGTTTTAACAATATTCCAGTTACAATAAACCTATTTAGATGAATAGATAGTGAATGATTTAATATTATTTGAGGATTTCAATTTGATAGCTTAACAGTTTCAATGTTAATTCCCGTTTTAATAATAAGTTCATTAGTTCATATCTATTCTATAGGTTATATGAGTGGCGATCCTCATAATCAAAGATTCTTTAGTTATTTAAGCTTGTTTACTTTTATGATGGTAATATTAGTAACAGGTAATAATTATTTGGTAATGTTTGTTGGATGAGAAGGTGTGGCTGTTTGTTCATATCTTCTAGTAAGTTTCTGATTTACTAGAATAGCAGCAAACCAAAGTTCTGTGTCTGCTTTTTTAACAAATAGAGTAGGTGATTGCGTTTTAACTATAGGAATGATTGTTATATTATGAACTTTAGGTAATTTAGATTATGCTACTGTATTTTCATTAGCTCCTTATATTAATGAAAATGTCATTACTATTATAGGAATTTGCTTAGTAATTGGAGCGATGGCTAAAAGTTCACAAGTTGGACTTCACGTTTGACTTCCAATGGCGATAACCCTTATTTGTCGCAGATGGCTAAATTTATGGATTAAACCTGAAAATTTAGGCTATAGAAGCATATTAGAAATATGGCAAGGATTAAACCAAACATATTTCGTACGTATGTATCTTCTACTATGGTGAAAACGGTCAAGACGTTTCGTAGTTAAGACCGTCGGTATTTTAATGTATCGCTACAGACTGGTTCACCGCGGGGTGGCTGAAATGCTGCTGAATGTACAGTCGGAGGCTCTATTTATTTGACAGGTGTAATCGGAGTATGGATATTTTTATAGATTCCTACTATACACCGTGAGCTTTGGGAAGGTTTATTTTTAATTAGTTGCTTTTACTGTTCTTTATATATTTCAGGTATATCAAGTAATAATTATTCTAATATGTTACATAGAGTTCCCTATTCTAAGTCAAGTATAACAAAGAGGTGTATTCACACTAATAGTAAAGGTTCAAATAAATTACTTATCTGAGTTTATGATGTAACTAATTTATCCGGAAATTTAGAAGGCTTAGTTGAAGGAGCTCCTTTTAGAACTAGAACGGAGTGTGCTAACTTTCTGGGGATTAGTCGTGGTACAGTTTCAGCTTATTTAGATAAAGGGGAACTCTTTAACAATAAATTAATATTTAGTTCTATTGTATTATCTAAAGAGGAATTATTAAAATGAGTGGTTCCTTCAAAAACATGAGAAATAATAACAGGTGAGCTTTTAGGGGATGGTCATATAAAATATGATCCTCTTAAAAATCCGCTTGTTAATGGTAGAATTGAATTTACATTTTCAGCTAAAATTTTACATTACATAAATTATTTAAAATATGATGCATTGGCTTCTATTTGTACAGTTTCTAGCCCTACTCCTTGACCTAATCCGAAGTTAACAGGTAAAGATCCAACACAATATTGATTCAGTACTAAACGTTTACCAACTATATCTAATTTACATTACCTTTGATATAAAGTAATAGATGGTAAATATATAAAAATTTTACCTTTAAACATAGGAGAGCTATTAACTCCTGTTGCTTTGGCTCATCTCATAATGGGTGATGGTTACTTTAGTGATGGTTGTCTGAAAATATGTACAGATAATTTTACTAAAGATGAAGTTTTAAAATTAATAGATGTTTTACATGTAAATTTTGGTTTAAATGCAACTATAAATAAACGTACTAACCCTGGGGGAGTGGTTAAGTGACGTATTAGAATAAGTAAACTAAGTATGGATAAGCTAATAACTATAGTTAGTCCTTACATTATACCTGAAATGTATTATAAACTAGGATTAAAAAAGGAATCCTAGTCTCCCGGCGGCCTCTTCTTTGGTTACAAGGTTGGGGGCCCGCCGGGCTATTATTTATTTGTTATTGTTTTTTTGAGTTAGAAGATAACGTACTACTTACGGAAACAATATATATAACTAATTTGCCGGTAAACTCTGGGCTAATGCGGGCTTTCCTTAAACTTCACCATGTGCAAAAATATCCTGCTTTAAGTATTGGTCCACCCAAGAGTTATTTCTTGCTAGGAAAAATCCAATATGAGGGACAATCTGCAGGAAACGGGGCTATATGCCCTGGATCTTCAGAGACTATACGTGAAGCTTATATATTAAAAAATAATTTCTTTAAGTTATGGTTTATTGGGTTTTTAGAAGGGAAAGGGTCGTTTTTGATTAATAAAAATGGAAGTTTAGAATTTAAAATAGTACATACATCTACAGATGCCTCAGTTTTATTTTATATAAAGAAGGAATTAGGTTTTGGTGTTGTACGAATACAAGATAAAGTAAAAAATAATCATTGCTTTAAAGTAAATGATGAAAAAGGCTTATTTAAATTAATTTCAATATTAAATGGTAATCTGTTTTTAGATACTAAACAAACAGAGTTTAAATTATGATTAGATGCGTATAATAATAAATACAGAACAACTCACCCTTATCCCAAAGGGATTTCGGATGAGTGTTCCCCCATCAAACCCCTGCTTCGCGGGGATAAGGGCGGAACTACACTTGTTTTTATTAAAAATAATAATAAGCCTGATTTGTCAAATAGTTGATTATCCGGTTTTACAGATGCTGTAGGTAGTTTTACTTGTATTATTAAGGATATACCTGATAATAGCGGTGCGGTGAAATTGAGTTATACTTTATCTCAAGATGGTAACTATTGCCAGATGGAGTATTTAGCTGAAATATTAAAAGGTAAATTACATTATAATAATGGTATATACGAAACTACAGTAAATACAACTAAATTGTCTAAAGTAATTAATTATTTAAGTATCCATTCTTTAAAAACTAATAAATCAATAGTTTATTTTAATATTAGAAAAATTTATTTTCTAATTAAGGGTAAGAAATCTTTAACTGATAGAGACATAAAACTTTTAACGAGATATCAAAACAATTTAAACAGATTAACAACAAAGGTTAACTAGATGAATTACCCCCCCCCCCCCTTTTTAATATATATGAAGACATAGTCCGAACAGTTATGTAAATAACTGCGTATTTTTAATTGACCTACCTAACTTCTGCCTGGCTACTTCTGGCGAAGCTAAGCATGGATGGAAGGCGTATATTAAAAATCAACATTATTTGCCAACTCCAGTTTCTGCATTAATACACGCTGCCACAATGGTGACTGCAGGTGTATACTTATTAATGCGTTCATCTCCTTTAATAGAATATAGCAGTACTGTATTACTTATATGCTTATGATTAGGAGCAATAACTACTGTATTTAGTTCTCTTGTAGGTTACTTCCAACAGGATATTAAAAAAGTTATAGCTTATTCCACAATGAGCCAACTTGGTTTAATGGTAGTAGCTATAGGTTTATCTTCGTACAATATCGCTCTTTTTCATTTAATTAATCACGCTTTTTATAAGGCAGCTTTGTTTTTAGGAGCAGGAAGTATTATTCATGCTGTAGCCGACAACCAAGACTTTAGAAAGTACGGTGGTTTGCGTGAATTTTTACCTTTAACATATTCTGTTATCTTAATAGCTAGTATGAGTTTAGCTGCTTTCCCTTTTATGACTGGATTCTATTCTAAGGATTTAATATTAGAATCAGCTTTCGGTCAATTTACTTTTTCAGGTGTTAGTGTGTATGTTATTTCGACTGTAGGTGCAATCTTTACGACTCTTTATTCCGTTAAAGTTATTTATTTAACTTTTTTAGCCAATCCTAATAGTTCTTTAATGTCTATAAGACATGCTCACGAGAGTGATATCTTTTTGACTTTACCTTTAGTGATTTTAGCTATATTCTCTATTTTCTTTGGTTACTTAACTAAAGATATTTTTTTAGGTTTAGGTTCTAGTTTCTTCACGGATAATAGTATATTTATTCATCCGGTCCACGAGATTCTTTTGGACACAGAATTTGCTGTACCTACTTTATTTAAACTTCTTCCTTTCATATTTACTGTTTCTTTTAGTGTATTAGCCATAGTTTATTCTGAGTTCTTACCTGGAAGTGTATTGAACTTTAAACTATCTAGATTTGGTTATAATCTTTTCGGGTTCTTTAACCAACGTTTTTTAATCGAAATGTTCTATAATAATTATATTACAAATTTAGTATTAAAACTGGGTGGACAAACAACTAAAGTTCTAGATAAGGGAAGTGTAGAATTAATTGGTCCATTTGGTTTAGAGAAAGGTTTGGTTAGCTTAAGTAAAAGCTTAACCAAGTTAAGTACAGGTGTAGTTACAAGTTATGCTTTATACATTTTGATCGGCTTTATTGTGTATATTTGAGTTGGCTTTATAGGGTTTAGCGTTTCGGGTGCTGGTTATCTTAGCCTAACTATATTATTGTTAATATGTGTTTTCTCAACTTTAAATGAAGATGAGTCGCAAATTAATAATAGAAAATTTGGGGAGAGCTCACGTTCAGGGGCTCTCCCCGCCCCCCCCCCCCATCCTCTTAAATCTATAGGTTTCGGGCAAAGAAGAATGTTTCATTCTTCGTTACTAAACCACAGAATACGGTTTCTCTAAACCAAAAGGGGGGAATCGCCTGCTCCGCAGGAAGAAAAAGGTGTTTTGGATTCATATTCCTCTAAATTCTTATTAGAGCTAGCTAACGGGGAAAAACGCGAACTTACCTTAGAATTTATAGATTGATTTAGGGGTTTTACTGATGCTGAAGGTTCATTTGGCCTTATAAATGCGCCCTTCCACCCTCTGCACTCCAAATCTTTCTCACATTGTGAGAAAGATAACGCAGAGGGTAAAGAAAAATTATTATCAATTTACATTTCAGATTAATCTTCACGTAGATGATGTAGGAGTTTTAAATTATATTCGAGATGCACTAGGTTTTGGTACTGTTCAATTATCAAAAAAGTCACCTGTAGCTAGTTTCATTGTACGAAGTTTAGACGATGTTAAGGTTATTGTTTCTCTTTTTTCTTCGCTCTGCGACCCTCGCTCCAACGAACGTAGTGTTGGAGCGAGGGAAACATAATTTAAATTCAACCAAACATTTAGATTTCTTAGCTTTTACCCAAGCTTATCTTATTTATACCCTGAATAATGAGCGAGCTTACCGAGAAAGAATCAAACCTCAATTAGATGAGATCATCATAACTATGAATAGAAAGCGAACTCTGTTTTCTATGCCTGCTGATCATAGAATTAGTATTACTAAATTTTTATTGCTAGGATTGGTTGAAGGTGACGGTTCATTTTTCTGTGAACGCCGTGATGGTGGTTTAAATTTTAGTGTGTCTAAAAAAGAATTTAGATTTATTAGTTGCTATCCTAGATTTTTTATATAATTTACTACCGTCAATTAACAAAGGGTTATATAAGAATGCTATTAGTTTAGTTTCAAGACCAGGTGATACTTGAGAATTAATTGTTCGACGTTCAGACTTCCATGGTATTGTGACTATTCCATTATTTAACTCTGTTACTTTTCTTGGCAAACGAAGTAGCCACCTCCCCCCCCCCCCCCGCCCTCCTCTCCAATATCTTTCTCATTATAATGAGAAAGATTACGAGCCGTAGGCGTAAGAGGTGGGCGGGAACTAAAAAGGTCTGGATTACTTTGATTTTGTAGCCATATTTAACATAAAGAAAAAAGGCTTACACTACTTACCGGAGGGTCAAAATTTAATTGAGCGTATTCAGAATCAAATGAACAACAATAGATTATCTACTTTTACTTCTGTTAAACACCCTTCTTCAGTAGATAGAGCTAAATTAATTGCGGATATCGACAGCTTGCTTAGTATGCCCAATAACTATGAGTATAAGGAAGATGGACGAGTATTACTTATCTCTGAAGGTATACTTCTAAATGATCGACAACCCAAAGTATTGCAACTTATATCCCAATCAGGGACAGTAATAGAGACCTTTCATTCTTCTAGCGATAAAAGTGCTGAATTTTTAGGTATATCACTTAGTACTTTCAAGCGGAGATTGAAAGATGGCCAACCTTTTCTTTACAAAGATCAACTATGTACGCTAAAAAGAGTAGTAGAAGCTTCTAATGATTAGTCAACTATCCCTGCGAACTAACTACTTTGTTTTATTGGTTTAGGGTCTAGTTTTTTTGTAGATAATAGTTTATATATTCACCCTGTTCATCGCCCCCCGCAAGCTTGCGGGGGGCGATGAAATTATTGTTGATACTGAGTTTGCTGTACCTACCTTGTTTAAAATATTACCTTTCTTCTTTACTGTTTTCTTTAGTGCGTTAGCCATTACTATCTCGGAATTTTTACCGGAAATTGTATTTAAATTTAAATTATCTAGAATTGGTTACAATATATTTGGTTTCTTTAACCAGAGATTTTTGGTGGAAATGTTCTACAATAACTATATTACATATTTAGTGTTATATATAGGTGGGCAAACTACTAAGGTATTAGATAAAGGTAGTGTAGAATTAATAGGTCCTTTTGGCTTAGAAAAAGCATTAATAAACCTTAGTAAAAGCTTAACTAAGTTAAGCACTGGTGTTGTGACAGCTTATGCTTTATACATTTTAGCCCTACGGAGGGCTTATCTCTTTTATATTTATTCTTTATCTATCTGAAATTAGTGCTAGTTTAATTTTATTATTGTTTTTACTAGCTTCAATTAGTATAAATGACAATAAATATTAACATAATCAATATGACGGTTGTTATAAGCCGCTTTAAATGTAGTAATATCCACTTTTAAGTTTAGTAATAAATATTCCGAGGTTGCTGCTGCTCCTCCTACAGTGAAGCTAGCTAGGTAGGGTGCAAGCACCCTCAATAACATTATATTCGATATGGGGGGGATACAGGCATGCAAAGCAGGGCCGGATTTTATATTAAATCTTCAAAAGATAACAGTATAATCTTTTGCCTACGGTAGGAGCAAAAATTCAAGTTTTCTTCAGCACATTTCGTACGCTGACGAACTAGCCAAAAAATTTCAATCTTTTCGTCAAATACTTGACGCAAATACTCTACATTAAAGTATTTAATCCCAAAATTTATAATTTAATATGCCTCAATTAGTACCCTTTTATTTTGTAAATGAAGTAACCTTTATTTTTGCTATTATAGCTATAACAGTATATATGTTATCTAAATATATTTTACCAAGATTTGTACGTTTATTCTTATCACGTACTTTTATTTCAAAACTTCACGCTAGCGCAGGAAATAAATAATTTCGTCTTGCTACGCTAACCCCTACTACTTCGAAGTGCTGCATACGAAGTAGCGCCCTTCCCTTCACACCCCCCCCCCTTTGGGTACGCGTTGCACGCACACATGCACCCTAACTTCGTAGGAGCCAGCAGCAGGGGGGGGGGGGTAAGCCGCACTTCTTCCGTAGGGCTTACTTCGTTAGGTGCAGGAGTTAATTATTTAGTCTGCACGCTTTTAATCCGTTATCCCCCCCCCCTACTGCCCACCCATCCATCCATCCATCCATCCATCCATCCATCCACCCACCCTACGGCAGGCAGGCAGGCAGGCAGGCAGGCAGGAGGAGAAGTAGTAGAGGGATTATGGAGGGGATATGGCTAAAAAAAAAATTTTTTTTAGCCGTATGCTAGCCGCGAAGCGAAGCGAAGCGTGCTACTTCTGCAGCGAAGCCTAGCCAGGAATAATGGGCTAGGTCGAAATTTTCGGTACCTGAGCTTAAGTAATTAATATTTTGTGTAGGCGTAATATATTAAGGTTTAAATATCTGACATATTATGCGGACATAATATTATGTGTATATAGGATCTATAAAGGCTTATATAGAAAGAAAGCTATAAATGTACAATATGAGTACTTTAAGCTTTAATAATAATTTATACAGAGAAATACTTAGTCCTTTAGACCAATTTGAAATAAGAGATTTATTAAGTCTAGATGCACCTATTTTCGGGAACTTACACATTTCCATTACTAATATAGGGTTTTATTTAACAATAGGTGGATTATTTATATTAGTACTTAATATTTTAAGTACTAATTATAATAAATTAGTAAGTAATAACTGATCAATAAGCCAAGAGTCTTTATATGCTACTATACATGGTATAGTAACAAGTCAAATAAATTCTAAAAGTGGTCAAATATATTTCCCATTTATTTATACTTTATTTATAGTTATATTAATGAATAACCTAATTGGAATGGTTCCTTACAGTTTTGCATCTACAAGTCACTTTGTATTAACTTTCTCTCTTAGTTTTACTATTGTTTTAGGGGCTACAATATTAGGATTCCAAAAACATGGTTTAGAATTCTTCTCACTATTAGTTCCTGCTGGTTGTCCTTTAGCTTTATTACCTTTATTAGTTTTAATTGAATTCATATCTTACCTTGCAAGAAATATTTCTTTAGGTTTAAGATTAGCTGCTAACATAAAAAGATGAGATTAGGTACCTCATTCTTATTGTGTTTAAGAACCAAATTCCGGGGAAACCCTAAAGCTCTCGGCTTTGCCGCCCCGCACCATCGAATGAAATGATGGTGCGAGGGAATAACTAAAGATAAGACGAAAACTTCTTATCTGGCCTCATTAATGATTGGGGGTATAGTAATATCATTAGAGATTCTAGTAATAGGAATGGGTGATCGCGGATCTAAATCCGTAATATATTAAATTATTATTGTAAAAGAGCAACGAGTAGACGGTTCTTCCATTATGTTAAACTAATGGTAAGGTGTACTCTAGTCGCCGGGAAAGCCGGTTCTTGGAAGAAATTAAGTAAATCAAGATTAAAGGTATCACAATAGCCTATCCTCATTTTTTAATATTTATCCTTATTGTTTTTATTCCCTTTATTAACTCGATAGTCGAGTGGGAAGAGGGCGAGCCCTTCGGGCTACGAAATGGAAAAATAAATATAATAACTACTTTATTATATATGGACTTATATAATCTTTCGGTTATTCCGTCATATGTATAGTTTATTTTGTAACACTTTGAAGAAAGGATAAAGTATATAAACACTTTTAAATAAGGGACAAAGTTTATATATACCTTTAAAGAAAGGATAAAGTTGTGAACGGCTTATATTATCTTTTGTTAAAAATTCTACTAAGAGATCTGTAGTCTCTTTGGGATTTAGAAGCGCACACCCTGTAGGCTCTTTCAGAGCCGCCTGCGGGGTCACATCTTATTGTTTTAACTTATATAGCGTTAGATCACGTAGCCTGTTTTATCAAACTAAAAATTATGCTTTCTCTACTTATAGTTTCAGACCAATTGCCGTAAGGGCGTTTTCAACTTCAAAAAGCGATGGTTCCTCTTCTACAGACTCTTCCGGTTTAGCTTTTTTCTTTGATGCGGATAAAGACAAACTAAATATCCTTAATTATGTTAAAGGTAAATCTGGAATTTATATGTGAACTAATAAATTGAACGGTAAGAAGTACGTAGGAAGTTCCGTGGCATTAAAACGTAGATTTTTGGAATATTACAATGTAAATAGACTACTAAACGAACAAAGTATGCCTATTAATGTTGCATTATTAAAGTATGGTTATACTAACTTTAGTCTGACTATCTTAGAATTTTGTGACAAAGATAGTCTTATGTCTAGAGAAAAACACTTTTTTGAAGTATACTCTCCAGAGTATAATATATTAAATATACCTGGAAGTCCTTCTCGAGGATCTGGGTGAAAACATTCTGAAGCTACAATAGAGAATATGCGTACCGCTGCTTCTAAGACATTCAAATCTCCGGAATTTTTAACTAAACTATCTAAAGGTCAATCTAGTGGTATCAAAGTTGAGGTAACTGATTTGTTAACAAATACTACTACTACTCACCATGCCATTAAAGCTGCTGCTCGAGCTTTAGATATTGACAAAAGATATATTGAACATTTCATTTACTTGGGACAAGATAAACCCGTTTTAGGTAGATATACTTTCAAGTTAAACTCAGTTGACGAAAGTACAAATTTAATTCACGAAAAGGTTCAAAAAACTTCTATGAAAGTGGAGGTTACTAATGTTGAGACTAAAGAGGTTACAATATACTCTTCTATTGGTGCTGCTGCTAGAGCATTTAAAAAAAATTTAAAATAAAAATACACTTCACAGCCGCTGGCCGCTGGACGCTGGGTTGCCGGAGGCTTATCCCCCGAAGGGATTTGAGATTTTGAAATATAGAAATGAATCAGAAAGATATACTAGGATGTCATGTCCATAGGTATCTTTAATTTTTTTTTCCTTCGGTACCCTTTTGGCTTAAGTAAGCACTTCGTGTGCGTGTATATATGATTTATAAAGGCTTATATAGATAACGTAGTATTATATACTATGCAAATTTTAAATTTAAATGTTTCTTATGAACATAATAGATTAGTAGCTGTCCCTAATAGAGCGATTAGTACCTTAGCTGTTGTTAATAAAGCAGATCAATGCTTAAAACATAGCTGCAGTTTACATTTAAACTCAACAATACATAGTTCTTGTCGAGGAATAGGTAAAAGAATACATATAGATTACAACATTAGCTCGGTAAATAATAAAAGAACTATAACTACATCTTCTGATATAAACCCTGTTAGGGTTTATCATTACCCTGATAAGGAAAGTAAAGCAATCATTGCAGAGAATAAAGGACAATCCGGTGTTTATCGTTGAGTGAATATAGAATCCGGAAAAAGTTACATTGGTTCATCCGCTAATCTTAATGATAGATTCAGACGATACTTTAATTATAGTTATTTATCAAATAGTAAGCGGGGAGCATCTCTCATTAGTAAGGCACTATTAAAATATGGTTATGTCGGATTTACGTTGGAAATTTTAGAATATTGCTCAAAAACAGAAGTACTGGCCAGAGAACAATTTTACTTGGATATTTTTAAGCCAGAATATAATATACTAAAAATAGCAGGGTCAAACTTAGGATACAAACATAGCGTAGCTTCTCTTAAACTTATGAGTATAGCTTCGAAAAGTACAAATCAATCGGAAGATTTCCTTAAATCTAAAAGAGAAGCCATGTTAGGGCGAGTATTATCTAAAACTCATTTAGATAATATGGCTCAAAATAATCCTTTTAGCCAGCCAGTCGTTGTATCTAATAGTCAAACAGGTGATAGCCAACAATTCACTTCTATGGCGCGGGCTGCCCTTTATCTAGGGGTACACATGACTACGGTTAAGAGATATTTAAATTGTTCTAAACCTTGCAATGGCTATATAATTACTAAAGTAAACTCTGGTTTAGATTTACCTTCTACATCTGTGCCTACTAATGAAAAACAAGCCGTCTTATTAACCAATAATGCTTCGGGTACTACTAAACAATTCTCTACAATGAAAGCCGCTTGCCAATATCTGGAGATATCTAGTAAACGTCTTTCAAATTATTTTAAAAACAATGAGTCTTCGTCTACAAACGGTGAAATTAGCACTATTAAAGGGTATATTATCACCAAGGTAGACACTCTTGACGCAGTTAAACGTAACTCTAAGGCTGTAGAAGTTACCGATGTTTGTACAAACGAAGTAACTATATATTCTTCGGTCAGTTCAGCTACCGAAGCTCTAGGTATACCTACGGCTAGTATTTCTACTTATTTAAATCGAAAACGTATTACTCCATATAGAAAAAAGTATTTATTTAAATTAATTTAAGTTATTTTAATAAAAAGTGTGTTATATAATATGTTTATTTCTTTTATATCTATTTTTGTTCAACGATAATAAAGGGGACCCTTATCGTCAACCCAGTATTTCTTTATACTTAAAAGAAAATAGAGCTAATCCTTTTAAAGGAAAATATTTTTTTAAATTAGTAAACTAGAATATTACGGTATACGCCTCCTTTACTTACTCGGATATCTCATTTTTGAATTAAATGGTTATATAAGTTTATTTATGTTAATATATAACAAAATCTGAGGATGAATTTGTTGAGCGACTTTCAGGTCACATGTTATTAAACATTTTAGCAGGATTTACTTATAATATAATGACAAGTGGCCTAATCTTCTTCTTCTTGGGATTAATACCTTTAGCTTTTATTATAGCTTTCTCTGGATTAGAGTTAGGTATAGCCTTCATCCAGGCACAGGTTTTTGTTGTATTATCTTCAGGATATATAAAAGATGGATTAGATCTTCATTAATTTAGTTAAAATTAATTAATTTAGTTGAAATTAATTAATGAATATGATGGGGGGGGGGATCCTGTCGAATTAATTCAAGGATCCCCCCCCCATCTTCTTCCTTCTTTGATTTCTTCGCTATCTTCTCTAAGAGGTGGTAATTTCTTAGCTTCTGTTTGAAGTGGTTCTGGTACCTGAGCTTAAGTAATTAATATTTTGTGTAGGTGTAATATATTAAGGTTTAAATATCTGACATATTATGCGGACGTAATACTATGCGTATATAGTATCTATAAAGGCTTATATAGAAAGAAAGCTATATATGTACAATATGAGTACTTTAAGCTTTAATAATAAAATATACAGACTCCACCCTAACCCTCTTCATTAATGAAGAGGGTACGGCAGGAGGCCACCTTCGGAGAATTTTTATTTATATTAGTTCCAGCTGGTTGTCCATTAGCTTTATTACCTTTATTGGCTTTCTTTGAGTTTATTTCTTACTTAGCTAGAAACTCAAAGTCACTTGGTTTAAGATTAGGCGATTTTATCATGGCGGCCCACAAGCTATTAAATATCTTAGCGGGTTTTACTTACAACATTATTACAAGTGGAATAATCATCTTTTGTTTTGGGATTGATATCTTTAGCTTTTATTATGGCTTTCTCGTTCCTGGAGTTGGGTCTTGCGCTAGTTCAAGCTCAGGCGTTCGTAGTTATTGCTTCAGGTTATTGGCTAGATGGATTAGACTTGGATTAAAAATGAACTTAATGATGAATAGCACAGTTATGTATTATTCTAGACTATCTAATAAAAATAACAACCAAGATGTTGAACTAAATCCTTGGTGAGTTACAGGGTTTGCCGATGGTGAAGGAAACTTTACCATAAATACTACCAGATCCCCCGGAGGGGGATCCCCCCCCCCCCCCCCCTGGCTACTTCGTTGTGGATCTAAAACTTCAAAAATAGGTTTTACTGTTAGATTAATTTTTCAGATTTCTCTTCATCCCAGTGATGTAGAAATATTGTTTAAATTAAAAAGATATTTCAATAATGTTGGTGATATAGTCTACACTAAAGATTATGTAGCATATAGAATAGCAAACATATCAGATATTCTAAACGTAGTAATACCTCATTTTGATCTATATCCTTTACAATCTACCAAATTAGTATCTTATTACTTAGTTAAGGCTGTCGCAAATCTTATTCAAGATAAGAAACATTTAACTTTAGATGGTTATAAAGAAATCTTATCTCATAAAGCAGCATTAAAGAAAGGATTAGATGCATCTATATTTAAAAATAGTGAATTTACTAATATTACACCTATTGAAACTTCTTCGCTCCGCGACCCCCCCCCCCGGGGACTCCTTGAGTCAGCAAAGCTGACGTAAGTCCCCGAGGGGAATATATTTATTGAAAAGGATTCTCTATTAGAACCTGAATACATAGCAGGATTTGTAGCTGCGGATGGTTCATTTAATATTTCTAAGCCTTCATCTAATAGTAAATGGCCCAATTATGATGCGTCATTTTCTATAGCTCAAAATATGAGAGATTAATTTCTATTAAATCCCTTCACGGCCGCAGGACGCTGGGTCGCCGGAGGCGAAGAATGATAAAAACTTTAGGTTGTGGTAATATCAAATCAGGTAGTCCAGAAATGAGATATTTATCTGGGCTTGCCCCCCCCTTCTCTCCTTGTCGTATCTTTTTCACTATAGTGAAAAAGATTGTGGAGGGGGGGGGGGGGGTAAGAAATAAAAAAGAATTGTATCATATAATTGTTCCATTTTTTACCTGATACAATATAAATTCTGAAAAACCAAAAGATTTCTATTATTTTAGTAAAGCAATCTCAATACTGTTTAATAATTTAGGAAAAGGGTTTAAAAATTTATCTTCAAGTTATATTGAAGAATTATAATCTTGTATAAATTCAATGAATAAAAACAGGTATAAATTATAAAGAGATCCGTTTTTATCTTTGCCGCCAACGGTGGGAAGCTCAAGTATTTGTTGTATTATCTTCAGGATACATAAAGGATGGTCTTTACTTACATTAATGTAAACTTCATAATGTTAAATGTTAATTCAAGATTATATCCCATGACCTCAGTTTTAGGAAACATACCCAACATTGTAGATTTTTTATTTTTATATAAAGTACCTACTAATAAAAAGAAGTTCTTAAACAACCTTTAAAGGTTAGGTCACATAGTATTAAATATTTTTGCTGGTTTTACAAGCATTTCTGCGGTTAGTACTTATCCGAAGCAAGCAAGCCATCCGGCGACTCAATATAATGACAATGGGTCTAATTTTCTTATTAGGGCAAGCTTGTATGTTTAACTTTTATTCTAGCATTTTCCTGTGCTTATCGGTAACATGCTATTAAACAATAATAGATTATTTTTATTTTATAAGAAATGTACATATTAGCCTAAGTTGGTAATCAATTTAGTCTAATATGTAAGTCAGGATAGTTTAATAGGTTAAAACTTAATTTCATACATTAATAATGAGAATTCAAATTTATCTCCTGGCGGCTACGCCCTAATATATTCATTTTAGTTCTTATTACCGAAATACGACCAAATCGTCTGTCTTGCTTAACTTTAATTTATGTGTGCGCCCAAATCCCAAATCCCCCTCCGTTATCTTTCTCACATTGTGAGAAAGATTTGGATAAGGGATAAGGAGAAGTAGCTGGGGGGGGGTAAGGCTGCGAAGTTAGCCGCACAGTTGTATTTAGAAAATTTTATTATATAGCAACCTTATACTTACTGGCTTTGAAACATAAAAACTTTTTTAGATATTAGAATTATTCTTTTTTTTTCAGAGCTTGCTAGGCAGCAGTTATATTGTATCTTTAGGTTAAATTAAATATCGTTTATATTTATTAGTTTATTTAATAATAAATATACTCTCTATAGGGTTTACTGGCGGCTAGGCTTATTTTTAATAATCTTCCCCTCCTTCGCTACGCGACCCCGCTCCAACGAACGTAGTGTTGGTGCGAGGGTATTAAAAAAAAATTAGAAAAAATACATTTTTTTTTCGTTCTTTTTTAATTAGACCCCCCCCCCCCTCCTCTCCAATATCTTTCTCATTATAATGAGAAAGATTACGAGCCCTACGGGCGTAAGAGGAGGGTGGGAAGTAGAATAAATAATTATCTATCTTTAGTGTTGCTTCCTTCGGAGCAAGGAGCAAAAATATTTAGTGGTAAGTAATAGGATGAAATTAATTTACAAGTCGTCTTGGTCAAGATGCATAATGAATTTTTAAGGAAAGTCTATGATTTAATAATATATATATAAGATTCAAATATAAGTTAAGGTATTTAATAGAAAATATAAAGAAGTTAATAGACAATGTTAGATTAAATAACATAAAATAACTTTATTCTGGAAAATTAATCCCATATAAATCCTTTCTTTAGTAAGAAATTATGACAGGATATAGCTTAAATTATACCTAAATATATTTTATATCTGCTGGCGAAGCCGCACAACTGTACGGATATTTAAGGTGGCGGCTGCGAATAAGCTAGCCGCCACCTTTAGTTATTTGTAGGGAAGCTCGCTCTACAACAGGTGCAGCTTAGTAGATAGCATAAGAACAAATATGCAGCGCTGGCTGCTTTTTATGGCGGCTAGACCGCCGCCATAAAGTAGCTTCCGGGTATATATCCTTAAATCTTTGGTAATCATATTTCTAATCTTTATCCCTGCGAAGCACTAATAAGCTTGCTTAAATATCCGCGCTACTTCGTAGTATAGTCCGCCCTACGGAGAAGTAGGGCTACTTCTCCGTAGGGCGGATTTACACCTGAGCAGGCTAAGGATCAAGGATGAAAGTTTTATGTAAGGGTAGCTTCGTGGCTTTCTTACTATGCAGCAGGAGCAGCCGCAGCTTAAATTAATTGTGGTTAGCGTATTCCCATAATCCCCCCCCCCCTTTACTGGGTGGATAAGGGATTGTGAATTGATAAGTAGAGGTTACGCCTGGAGAGCATTCGTCCTGATCAGGCGAAGCACAAAATAGGGGTTTAGGCGAAGCACAAAAGGGGGGGGGTTCGCCCAAAAATAAAAATTAATAAGAGGTGTAATTGATATACAATCAATAGATTGGTAGCATCCGGTGGATATTAGGGTTATATGGTTTTACCTAATACCTGTATAATATACAGAAGCTGTTACTAAAAATTTTTTTGATACTCGATTGCATCACTTAATAAAAAACAAAAATAAACAAAGTAATAAAAGTTTTAACATTTTTTAATTAAAAATGTTCTTCAGATAGGTGAGTTTGGTGATGGCTCTGATTGAACGCTGTCCAAATGCTTGACACATGCTAATCGTACGTTTAATTTATGCTTTTCGGATATTAAATATCTGAGCACCATGAATTATATTTAGTAGTGGTGTAATATCTTTTATTGAAGGTTAATTAAAAGTGGTGTACAGGTGAGTGAAAGATATTCGGCCGACCTTAAAGAGAGGGGAAAATCCCTCATAAAAAAAAAGGGTGTAACAACCGCTTTAAGAGGAAAAGGTATCTGCGGGATAGGTAGTAGTTAAGGTAATGGCTTAACTAGCCAACAATTCTCGGAGTCGAAGCTGAAATGGTTGATCGACCACATTGGGGATGAAAAAATCCCAAGGCAAATATGTACAGCAGTGAGGAATCTTGGTCAATGGCCTAACGGCTGAACTGGCAACTTGGATGAATGGACCGGCTACTCTCTTGAGAAAGGGGGTAGTGCAGGAGATCGAATTATCGAGTAAAGTTCTAAATATATGATTGATAATGACAATATATATATTATGTCTTGACCAATTACGTGCCAGCAGTCGCGGCAATACGTATGAGACTAGTGTTATTCATCTTAAATAGGTTTAAAGGGTACCCAGACGGCAAATTTCACCTTTAAAAGGTTACTAATTTGCTAGAGTTTTATGTGAAGAGGTCGTACTCGTGAGTGGAGAGATTAAATTCTGTGATACCTAGGGGACGGATAAAGGCGAAGGCAGCCTCTTATGTAAAAACTGACGTTGAAGGACGAAGGCATTGCGGCACGAACAGGATTAGGTACCCAAGTAGTCTTTGCAGACAATGATGAATGCCATAGGTTAGGTAAATACTTAGTCTATAAATGAAAGTGTAAGCATTTCACCTCAAGAGTAATGTGGCAACGCAGGAACTGAAATCACTAGACCGTTTCTGACACCAGTAGTGAAGTATGTTGTTTAATTCGATGATCCACGAAAAATCTTACCACAATTTGAATAGAATAAAGTAATTAAATTACGATGATCGATGTCTATCATTGATCCGCGGTTTTAGTATTTTTATTCGTACAAGTGTTGCACGGCTGTTTCCAGTTAATGTTGTGAAACTGTGGCAAAAGCCATGGAATTAACGTAAACCTGAGCTTTATTTGTAAATATTTTATTTTGATAGAGCTGATTCGTCCAGTATATTGGATCTGATAACAGGGACTAAGACAAGTCATCATGGCCTGCGGAACAATCTTGGAAATTGTTTAACTGGGCAAAACTATCAAACTCCGGGAACCCCCTAAAACTTAAGGTACCAAACTATATGTGAAAATATATAAGTGGCTGAATTAATAACTCAGGTATGGTAATAAGCCTTAATATGATCGAAAGAGAAATGGGATATCGCGGATCTAAGTCAGTAGTATCTTGAGGTATACTGTAAAAGAGCAACGAGAGGACGGTAGTTGTCGTTATTGGGTTAAACGATTAAGGTGCTCTCTAATGGGTTTAAAAATAAATCATCAGGTCAAAATCCTTTCTAACCAACGAATATACTTATATTATTAAATTGGGGTTCGCCTACGCCTACCTAAAAGGCAAACCTTAATAAATTTTGACATAATTTTTAGAGTATAATAAACAACCAAATTTCTAACGATAAACCGGCCGTAGTATCAAAGTTAAACCCTTGATTTATTTCAGGTTTTTCGGATGCTGAGGGTTCATTCTCAGTTTTTATACAAAAGAACTTAAAATATAGAACATCTTGAAGAATAAAAATTATATTTAGTTTAGGTTTACATAAAAAGGATATATTGTTACTAAAAGCTATACAATCTACTTTTTGTGTAGGTAAAATTCATAAACACGGCAAAGATTCTTTTCAATTTAGAGTAGATTCAATCGAAGAATTGCAAGTGATTATAGATCATTTTAATATGTATCCTTTAAAATCTGCCAAATTAGCTGATTTTTTATTATTTAAAGAATGTTTTAGTATAATTAAGTCTAAAGAGCATTTAACAGAGGAAGGTTTAACTAAAATAGTTAATTTAAAAGCATCCTTAAATTTGGGTCTTTCTTTGCTACGCCCGAACTAAAAGAATCTTTCCCTGGTGTAATGGTTAACAAAATTAATAAAACATTTTTAATAGAAGATCTCGATCCTTATTGAGTAGCTGGGTTTACTAGTGGAGATGGTAGTTTCCATGTAAAAACTAGTAGTTCAACTACTACTAAATTAGGTACACGGGTTCAATTAAGATTCTCTATAGGCTTAAATATAAGAGAGAGAGAACTAGTAATAGCTTTGGCTAAATTTTTTAATCTTCATGATTTAGATAAGTATATTTACATAAGTTCTAACTCCGTAAGTTTCCAAGTAACGAATTTTTCGGATATTATAAATATAATAATACCTTTTTTTGAAAAGTACCCAATAGGGGGGCTTAAGGAATTGGATTTTATAGATTTTAAAACTGTAAGTGATCTAATGCTAAAAAAAGAACATTTAACACCTGCAGGTTTAAATAATATTTTAAAAATTAAAGCAGAAATGAATAGAAATAGATTACTGTCATAATTATAATAATATAGGTGTGCTAGTTGTATTGATAAATTTGATTGCCATGTAATATTGTGGGCTAAAGACGTGCCACATATTCCTAAACAAAGAGATGCGAAAATGCGAATTTTAGCTAATCTCAAAAAATAGGATAAAAAAGATATGGATTGTAGCCTGAAATTCGGCTGCATGAATAAGAAATTGCTAGTAATCGTGAATCACTATGTCACGGTGAATCCAGCTGAGTGACTTGGGGAATCACTTGTGTGGGATAAATTACCAAACTCCGGGGACCTCCTAAAGTTTCTGATACCAAGCTGTATGTGAAAATATACAAGTGGCTGAACTAATCACTCAGATAAGGTAATAAGTCAGAGAATTTGTGAAAGCAAAATGGATGATCACGGATCTAAATCAATAGCGGCAGATAATCCCACAAGCCAAATGTCTGCTATTGTAAAAGAGCAACGAGAAGACGGTAATTGTCGTTTAGATGATAAACGATTAAGGTGTTCTCTAATGGGTTTTGAAAAAAACTATCAAGCCAAAGCCCTTTCTAAGCGAAGCATTCCAAAAGCTAGATTATATTCCACAACAGCTTATCAATTAAATAACTCTCCTTTAAACGAGGCTAGAGCTATTAACCCTTGATTTATTACAGGTTTCACGGATGCTGAAGGTAGCTTTTCAGTAACCGTTAGAAAAAATCCTCGTTCTAGCTCCTGATGAGTTGACTCTCGATTTTCCATTGGGCTTCATATTAAAGACTTACCTCTCTTGAAACTTATTCAAGAGTTTTTTGGGGGAATAGGTCGTATAATAGTGGATACAAAAAAAGCTCGGGCAGAGTTTAGAGTCTCATCACTAGATGAGTTAATAACAGTAATATTACCTCATTTTAATTCTTACGAGCTAGTAACTAATAAACAGGCCGACTTCCTAATATTTAGTGAGATTGTTCTTTTGAAAAGTAGAAAAGAACATTCTACTGTGGAGGGTCTTCAAAGATTAGTTAATTTAAGAGCTGTACTTAATTTAGGACTTAGCCCTGAATTAGCTTTAGCTTTTCCTGAGACTAATCCTGCGCCTAGGCCTGTTATAAATAATATCGCGATACCACATCCAGATTGAGTAGCGGGTTTCACCTCTGGTGAAGGTAGCTTTTTAATAGATGTAGTCAAATCTTCATCGTATAAATTAGGGGTTAATGTTAAATTAACCTTTCAGTTAACGCAACATCTTAGAGATGAGATGTTAATGAGAAGTTTGATAGACTACTTCGGGTGTGGTAATTATAATATCAAAAAAGAATGAGGTAATTTCTTAGTTACTAAGTTCTCAGATAATCACGGCAAAATTTTACCATTCTTCAAAAATCATCCTATAATGGGTGTCAAATCTTTGGATTTTGGTGATTGATGTTTAGCTGCCGATATTATAAAAAGCAAAGCACATCTTACACCCGCAGGGTTAGATCAGATATTAAAAATAAAAGCCGGTATGAATAAGGGTAGACTCTAATTGTGAGTTATTTTATGGAATGTTCTTTTTTGTTTTTTACTTTGTTATTTTTTTTTAAATTCGTAAGATAAATTTGGCCGCTATGACCTTGGATTGGTACTAACCACTCGTCACATGCTGAAAGGAGTACGTGCAATAAGTTTGCTCTCTTATTTTAATCCAGCGAATAATAGGATTCGGGTTTTTTAATAGGATTCTTCGTATGCGCGATTCTAATTAGTGTTAAGTCGAAATACGGTTCATGTAGTGGAAGTTGCATGGGATTGATTAAATATTAACAAGAAATAAGCCAGCATATGTCCCGGACTCTTTGAGAAACATATGCTTTTTATTAAATTAATATAAATTAAATTAATAATTTAAAGGCTACGGGATGGGGATGTTGTTAATCTAGTGTTAATGACATTCCCCTAACTCTTACTCGGAGGCGAGGGGGTGGTAACTGTTAGTACAGGTACTATTTAGGTGTTCGACTCACCTTAGGAGCTAAATATTATATTGTTGTTACTGTAAGAAGAAGCCCTATGTTGGCAACATATATTATCTTTGATTCCTTTCCATAAACTGCTACAATGATACCTCTCTCTTACCCTCTGCATTAATGCAGAGGGTTAGATAGTAGAGGAGTTGTGGATAACTATAAACCAAACGAACTGTATTTTTATTTATATAAATGACCATGTTTTCGTGTACTTTAACTGAATTTAGGTTTACTTTTTTTAATTTAGCTTGTACAAAGCTAGGCTCAAGTCGCAATTATGTAACATCTTCAAATAGATGTGAAAGGTTCTCAGGTGTAAAAATGTATTTAAATTTGAAAGAAAGCAAAGCTATTTTTAGTGATAATAAAGGTAAATCTGGTGTTTACCGTTTTGTTATTTTGCTTAATGGAAATACATATGTAGGTAGTTCGGTAGATTTATCGCGTAGATTTAGAGATTATTTTTCACCTTCACCTTCCCCTCCCTTCGCTACGCGACCCCGCTCCAACGAACGTAGTGTTGGAGCGAGGGTATAAAAAAAAAAAATGTGCTTCGCTAGAAAAAGGTATTTTTTCTAAATTTTTTTAATTTGGACCCTTCCTTCTTGGCAAACGAAGTAGCCACCCCTCCCCCCCCCCCCCACCTCCTCTCTAATATCTTTCTCATTATAATGAGAAAGATTACGAGCCGTAGGCGTAAGAGGAGGGTGGGCTCAAAGAGAGTTGACGGGGTCCCGTGTATCTTTTTCACTATAGTGAAAAAGATTATGGGAAGGAGTAATATATACACGTTATCTATTAAGATAGCTTGGTAGGTAACGTTACAGGCAATGGGCCTTTTATCTTATTCTTCTTTTTTTAAGATAAAAGAGGAAACGAGGAAACACCTAAGCTCTTATTATTAGGTAAATATGGAAACTTTAACACAGTTACGTATAGGTGTGCGAATCACCTTGAGAGTTAACAATAGATCAGAAGCAGTATTATATTAAGAAGTTAATATTATATTTAGTAACTATCTATTGATTTGGTATCCTTTCTGGCTTGACGGGACAAGCCTTAATTTTCTAGTTTTATGTAAACTAGAGCTAACTATAAATCAAACTAACTGTATTTTTTTTCGTGCTTACATTAAATGAATAAATTTTTAAATGCTATTAAACAACCTAAATTTATTTTATCTAGACCGGTTGCTTTTAAGCGTCATAGCTCTTCTTGGCAAACGAAGTAGCCACCCCTCTCCACTCCAATATCTTTCTCATTATAATGAGAAAGATTACGAACGAAGTGTAAGTGGAGAGTGGGCATAATTTAAAGTTAAATCCTTGATTCATTACAGGATTTTCCTACGTAGTTTGCTGAGGGTACATTTATTATTTCCATAACTAGAAATGAAAAGTTATCTGTAAGCTGAGAGGTTAATCCTATGTTTAAAATAGGATTACACATTAAATATTCTTATTTATTAAATCAGATTCAAACCTTTTTTGGTATAGGAAGGGTAACATTGGATATTAAAAATAATTCTTGTACTTATCGAGTACATGAATTAGATAATATTGTAAAATATATATTACCTCATTCTAATAAATCTTCTTTACTATCAAATAAACTAGCCGACTATTTATTATTTAAAGAAATAGTTTTACTAATGTACAATGATAAAAGCCATTTAACTAAAGAAGGATTGCAAATAATTATTAATTTAAGAGCCTCCTTAAATAATGGATTAAGATACGAACTAGCCCAAGCATTTCCTTTAACAGTGCCCGTGCCACGTGCTTTAGTCTCAGAGGCTAAACAGATAGACAGTTACTGAATTGCAGGATTTGTCTCAGGGGATGGTTCTTTTAAAATTCATTATCGAGTGCCCTTCCACCCTCTGCACTCCAAATCTTTCTCACAATGTGAGAAAGATAACGCAGAGGGTAAAGAAAACTCATAAAGCTGGTTATCAAATATCTTTAGTCTTTGAAATTACTCAAAACTCAAGGGATGAGTTTTTGCTTCGTGCGTTAATTAAACAATTAGGGTGTGGTGGATATTACTATGATATTACGAATAATACTGGTACATTAACAGTTACTAAAATTAGTGATATTTGAAATATTATTATACCTTTGTTTATTAAGTCTAAAATTCTTGGGATCAAAGCTTTAGATTTCGCGGATTGATACAAAGCAGCCCAAATTATCAATAAGGGTGACCGTCTTAGTTCACATGGTGCAGCTACAATATTAGCTTTAAAAAACAGTATTAACAAAAAGCGTAAAGTATCCACTACCTTTAGCAAGTCCATACTTGAAGGTCCATTCTACATATATAATCAGTATAAAACTGTTTTGTATTTTTATACTACTGACCTATCAGATCTAACTTTAGGATTAAATATACAAGAAAGTGCTTTAAAGAAACACTTAAATAACGGTACTATCTATTTAAAGAACTTTACTTTTTGTCGCCCCCCCCCCCCGCAAGCTTGCGGGGGGCGATAAATAGTTTAATACCTGGAACTCATTAGCAATTTATTACTCTAACGGAATAAAATATGAAACTTCAAAAAATTCGTGAGGGTAAAAAATCTAAGTAGATAAATTATGGAATAGTTTATTGAACTTTTATTCTTCAGGTAAACCCATTAGGTTTAACTTACAATAAGATTAGCTTATAGCTCTTGGCCGGCTTACTAAATAGCAGCGTATATTTGAAGGTGCCGTCCTTTTTTTTTTTACATCTTATTAGAAAAAGAGAAGGGACGGCCCAACAGGAAACCTCCTTTACGGTGAAAAGGGCTGAGCTGTAAACTCAGTAGCTAGATGCTTTTAAGAGTTCGAATCTCTTGTTTCCTATAAAAATTTTTTAGTTGCCTAGGTACGCATGTTCCACGCACGCTTCGTGGCTAGTGTACGGCTTATAAAGATCTTTTTTTATTAGCCGTAGCAGCCCGAAGTAACAGGATGGCTAGCTTCGCTGCTAAGCACGTACGACTCTTTAGTTTTTACTTTTAGTTTCAAACTCAAAAGTAAAAACCCTGCTTACGTTGCAGCACAAAATGTGGCTGCTTCGTTTAAGGGGATTAGTCTGCGAAGCGCGGTGTTTACATCTCCGCCGTAGTTTTACTTTAATCCGTTATCCCCCCCCCCTACTGCCCACCCATCCATCCATCCATCCATCCATCCATCCATCCACCCTACGGCAGGCAGGCAGGCAGGCAGGCAGGCAGGCAGGCAGGCAGGCAGGCAGGCAGGCAGGCAGGAGGAGAAGTGCTGCATACGAAGTAGCGCCCTTCCCTTCACACCCTTTGGGGTACGCGTAGCTGGAGGGGAGGTTTTTTCTGCCAAGGATTGTGGGCTTACTTCGTTAGAAGCCCCTCCTCCTTAAATATCTGTGGTAGAGTTCAACAGTATGTATAATAACATATTATTCTTTTTTAGGTTAAGATTCTAGTTAAAATGTAACAATTGGCTAAAAGTATCCGTAATAATCGTCAATGAAACAGAATAGTAAAATGAAACCGAATAGTCAAATAATTAGGTAGTAACCACCACTTATCCCTTATCCAAATCTTTCTCACAATGTGAGAAAGATAACGGAGGGGGATTTGGGATTTGGGCTAGCTTCGCAGCCTAATGATGAATCCTAATTAGAATTAAAAGTCTACAAGGTGAGGACGCATGCATGCATGCACCCTTACTAGGTGCCAGCTGCAGGGGGGGGGGGATTATGGAGGGGATAGATATAATAAAAAAATATATTTTTTTTTTATAAGCCGTAAACACTAAAAAGGCCTGAGAAGGGGGGGGGTAAATTTTTTATTAGGTCTATGAAACCTTATCCCCATAATCCCCTCTTCACAGAGGGATTATGGGATTTGTGATTAATTCTCTAGCTTGCCATCCAGCCACCCAGCCCTTATAGCTCAACGGTAGAGCTCGTAATGTTAATACTGAGATAGATGT
>JAJSPL020000087.1:0-30776 GCA_021272945.2 Cytospora paraplurivora | reverse complement strand
TTTACTGGCGGCTAGGCTTATTTTTAATAATCTTCCCCTCCTTCGCTACGCGACCCCGCTCCAACGAACGTAGTGTTGGTGCGAGGGTATTAAAAAAAAATTAGAAAAAATACATTTTTTTTTTCGTTCTTTTTTAATTAGACCCCCCCCCCCTCCTCTCCAATATCTTTCTCATTATAATGAGAAAGATTACGAGCCCTACGGGCGTAAGAGGAGGGTGGGAAGTAGAATAAATAATTATCTATCTTTAGT
Source organism: Cytospora paraplurivora (assembly GCA_021272945.2). Taxonomy (NCBI): domain Eukaryota; kingdom Fungi; phylum Ascomycota; class Sordariomycetes; order Diaporthales; family Cytosporaceae; genus Cytospora; species Cytospora paraplurivora. The sequence goes on along the minus strand of JAJSPL020000087.1, from coordinate 30,524 downwards.
GTTGCTTCCTTCGGAGCAAGGAGCAAAAATATTTAGTGGTAAGTAATAGGATGAAATTAATTTACAAGTCGTCTTGGTCAAGATGCATAATGAATTTTTAAGGAAAGTCTATGATTTAATAATATATATATAAGATTCAAATATAAGTTAAGGTATTTAATAGAAAATATAAAGAAGTTAATAGACAATGTTAGATTAAATAACATAAAATAACTTTATTCTGGAAAATTAATCCCATATAAATCCTTTCTTTAGTAAGAAATTATGACAGGATATAGCTTAAATTATACCTAAATATATTTTATATCTGCTGGCGAAGCCGCACAACTGTACGGATATTTAAGGTGGCGGCTGCGAATAAGCTAGCCGCCACCTTTAGTTATTTGTAGGGAAGCTCGCTCTACAACAGGTGCAGCTTAGTAGATAGCATAAGAACAAATATGCAGCGCTGGCTGCTTTTTATGGCGGCTAGACCGCCGCCATAAAGTAGCTTCCGGGTATATATCCTTAAATCTTTGGTAATCATATTTCTAATCTTTATCCCTGCGAAGCACTAATAAGCTTGCTTAAATATCCGCGCTACTTCGTAGTATAGTCCGCCCTACGGAGAAGTAGGGCTACTTCTCCGTAGGGCGGATTTACACCTGAGCAGGCTAAGGATCAAGGATGAAAGTTTTATGTAAGGGTAGCTTCGTGGCTTTCTTACTATGCAGCAGGAGCAGCCGCAGCTTAAATTAATTGTGGTTAGCGTATTCCCATAATCCCCCCCCCCCTTTACTGGGTGGATAAGGGATTGTGAATTGATAAGTAGAGGTTACGCCTGGAGAGCATTCGTCCTGATCAGGCGAAGCACAAAATAGGGGTTTAGGCGAAGCACAAAAGGGGGGGGGTTCGCCCAAAAATAAAAATTAATAAGAGGTGTAATTGATATACAATCAATAGATTGGTAGCATCCGGTGGATATTAGGGTTATATGGTTTTACCTAATACCTGTATAATATACAGAAGCTGTTACTAAAAATTTTTTTGATACTCGATTGCATCACTTAATAAAAAACAAAAATAAACAAAGTAATAAAAGTTTTAACATTTTTTAATTAAAAATGTTCTTCAGATAGGTGAGTTTGGTGATGGCTCTGATTGAACGCTGTCCAAATGCTTGACACATGCTAATCGTACGTTTAATTTATGCTTTTCGGATATTAAATATCTGAGCACCATGAATTATATTTAGTAGTGGTGTAATATCTTTTATTGAAGGTTAATTAAAAGTGGTGTACAGGTGAGTGAAAGATATTCGGCCGACCTTAAAGAGAGGGGAAAATCCCTCATAAAAAAAAAGGGTGTAACAACCGCTTTAAGAGGAAAAGGTATCTGCGGGATAGGTAGTAGTTAAGGTAATGGCTTAACTAGCCAACAATTCTCGGAGTCGAAGCTGAAATGGTTGATCGACCACATTGGGGATGAAAAAATCCCAAGGCAAATATGTACAGCAGTGAGGAATCTTGGTCAATGGCCTAACGGCTGAACTGGCAACTTGGATGAATGGACCGGCTACTCTCTTGAGAAAGGGGGTAGTGCAGGAGATCGAATTATCGAGTAAAGTTCTAAATATATGATTGATAATGACAATATATATATTATGTCTTGACCAATTACGTGCCAGCAGTCGCGGCAATACGTATGAGACTAGTGTTATTCATCTTAAATAGGTTTAAAGGGTACCCAGACGGCAAATTTCACCTTTAAAAGGTTACTAATTTGCTAGAGTTTTATGTGAAGAGGTCGTACTCGTGAGTGGAGAGATTAAATTCTGTGATACCTAGGGGACGGATAAAGGCGAAGGCAGCCTCTTATGTAAAAACTGACGTTGAAGGACGAAGGCATTGCGGCACGAACAGGATTAGGTACCCAAGTAGTCTTTGCAGACAATGATGAATGCCATAGGTTAGGTAAATACTTAGTCTATAAATGAAAGTGTAAGCATTTCACCTCAAGAGTAATGTGGCAACGCAGGAACTGAAATCACTAGACCGTTTCTGACACCAGTAGTGAAGTATGTTGTTTAATTCGATGATCCACGAAAAATCTTACCACAATTTGAATAGAATAAAGTAATTAAATTACGATGATCGATGTCTATCATTGATCCGCGGTTTTAGTATTTTTATTCGTACAAGTGTTGCACGGCTGTTTCCAGTTAATGTTGTGAAACTGTGGCAAAAGCCATGGAATTAACGTAAACCTGAGCTTTATTTGTAAATATTTTATTTTGATAGAGCTGATTCGTCCAGTATATTGGATCTGATAACAGGGACTAAGACAAGTCATCATGGCCTGCGGAACAATCTTGGAAATTGTTTAACTGGGCAAAACTATCAAACTCCGGGAACCCCCTAAAACTTAAGGTACCAAACTATATGTGAAAATATATAAGTGGCTGAATTAATAACTCAGGTATGGTAATAAGCCTTAATATGATCGAAAGAGAAATGGGATATCGCGGATCTAAGTCAGTAGTATCTTGAGGTATACTGTAAAAGAGCAACGAGAGGACGGTAGTTGTCGTTATTGGGTTAAACGATTAAGGTGCTCTCTAATGGGTTTAAAAATAAATCATCAGGTCAAAATCCTTTCTAACCAACGAATATACTTATATTATTAAATTGGGGTTCGCCTACGCCTACCTAAAAGGCAAACCTTAATAAATTTTGACATAATTTTTAGAGTATAATAAACAACCAAATTTCTAACGATAAACCGGCCGTAGTATCAAAGTTAAACCCTTGATTTATTTCAGGTTTTTCGGATGCTGAGGGTTCATTCTCAGTTTTTATACAAAAGAACTTAAAATATAGAACATCTTGAAGAATAAAAATTATATTTAGTTTAGGTTTACATAAAAAGGATATATTGTTACTAAAAGCTATACAATCTACTTTTTGTGTAGGTAAAATTCATAAACACGGCAAAGATTCTTTTCAATTTAGAGTAGATTCAATCGAAGAATTGCAAGTGATTATAGATCATTTTAATATGTATCCTTTAAAATCTGCCAAATTAGCTGATTTTTTATTATTTAAAGAATGTTTTAGTATAATTAAGTCTAAAGAGCATTTAACAGAGGAAGGTTTAACTAAAATAGTTAATTTAAAAGCATCCTTAAATTTGGGTCTTTCTTTGCTACGCCCGAACTAAAAGAATCTTTCCCTGGTGTAATGGTTAACAAAATTAATAAAACATTTTTAATAGAAGATCTCGATCCTTATTGAGTAGCTGGGTTTACTAGTGGAGATGGTAGTTTCCATGTAAAAACTAGTAGTTCAACTACTACTAAATTAGGTACACGGGTTCAATTAAGATTCTCTATAGGCTTAAATATAAGAGAGAGAGAACTAGTAATAGCTTTGGCTAAATTTTTTAATCTTCATGATTTAGATAAGTATATTTACATAAGTTCTAACTCCGTAAGTTTCCAAGTAACGAATTTTTCGGATATTATAAATATAATAATACCTTTTTTTGAAAAGTACCCAATAGGGGGGCTTAAGGAATTGGATTTTATAGATTTTAAAACTGTAAGTGATCTAATGCTAAAAAAAGAACATTTAACACCTGCAGGTTTAAATAATATTTTAAAAATTAAAGCAGAAATGAATAGAAATAGATTACTGTCATAATTATAATAATATAGGTGTGCTAGTTGTATTGATAAATTTGATTGCCATGTAATATTGTGGGCTAAAGACGTGCCACATATTCCTAAACAAAGAGATGCGAAAATGCGAATTTTAGCTAATCTCAAAAAATAGGATAAAAAAGATATGGATTGTAGCCTGAAATTCGGCTGCATGAATAAGAAATTGCTAGTAATCGTGAATCACTATGTCACGGTGAATCCAGCTGAGTGACTTGGGGAATCACTTGTGTGGGATAAATTACCAAACTCCGGGGACCTCCTAAAGTTTCTGATACCAAGCTGTATGTGAAAATATACAAGTGGCTGAACTAATCACTCAGATAAGGTAATAAGTCAGAGAATTTGTGAAAGCAAAATGGATGATCACGGATCTAAATCAATAGCGGCAGATAATCCCACAAGCCAAATGTCTGCTATTGTAAAAGAGCAACGAGAAGACGGTAATTGTCGTTTAGATGATAAACGATTAAGGTGTTCTCTAATGGGTTTTGAAAAAAACTATCAAGCCAAAGCCCTTTCTAAGCGAAGCATTCCAAAAGCTAGATTATATTCCACAACAGCTTATCAATTAAATAACTCTCCTTTAAACGAGGCTAGAGCTATTAACCCTTGATTTATTACAGGTTTCACGGATGCTGAAGGTAGCTTTTCAGTAACCGTTAGAAAAAATCCTCGTTCTAGCTCCTGATGAGTTGACTCTCGATTTTCCATTGGGCTTCATATTAAAGACTTACCTCTCTTGAAACTTATTCAAGAGTTTTTTGGGGGAATAGGTCGTATAATAGTGGATACAAAAAAAGCTCGGGCAGAGTTTAGAGTCTCATCACTAGATGAGTTAATAACAGTAATATTACCTCATTTTAATTCTTACGAGCTAGTAACTAATAAACAGGCCGACTTCCTAATATTTAGTGAGATTGTTCTTTTGAAAAGTAGAAAAGAACATTCTACTGTGGAGGGTCTTCAAAGATTAGTTAATTTAAGAGCTGTACTTAATTTAGGACTTAGCCCTGAATTAGCTTTAGCTTTTCCTGAGACTAATCCTGCGCCTAGGCCTGTTATAAATAATATCGCGATACCACATCCAGATTGAGTAGCGGGTTTCACCTCTGGTGAAGGTAGCTTTTTAATAGATGTAGTCAAATCTTCATCGTATAAATTAGGGGTTAATGTTAAATTAACCTTTCAGTTAACGCAACATCTTAGAGATGAGATGTTAATGAGAAGTTTGATAGACTACTTCGGGTGTGGTAATTATAATATCAAAAAAGAATGAGGTAATTTCTTAGTTACTAAGTTCTCAGATAATCACGGCAAAATTTTACCATTCTTCAAAAATCATCCTATAATGGGTGTCAAATCTTTGGATTTTGGTGATTGATGTTTAGCTGCCGATATTATAAAAAGCAAAGCACATCTTACACCCGCAGGGTTAGATCAGATATTAAAAATAAAAGCCGGTATGAATAAGGGTAGACTCTAATTGTGAGTTATTTTATGGAATGTTCTTTTTTGTTTTTTACTTTGTTATTTTTTTTTAAATTCGTAAGATAAATTTGGCCGCTATGACCTTGGATTGGTACTAACCACTCGTCACATGCTGAAAGGAGTACGTGCAATAAGTTTGCTCTCTTATTTTAATCCAGCGAATAATAGGATTCGGGTTTTTTAATAGGATTCTTCGTATGCGCGATTCTAATTAGTGTTAAGTCGAAATACGGTTCATGTAGTGGAAGTTGCATGGGATTGATTAAATATTAACAAGAAATAAGCCAGCATATGTCCCGGACTCTTTGAGAAACATATGCTTTTTATTAAATTAATATAAATTAAATTAATAATTTAAAGGCTACGGGATGGGGATGTTGTTAATCTAGTGTTAATGACATTCCCCTAACTCTTACTCGGAGGCGAGGGGGTGGTAACTGTTAGTACAGGTACTATTTAGGTGTTCGACTCACCTTAGGAGCTAAATATTATATTGTTGTTACTGTAAGAAGAAGCCCTATGTTGGCAACATATATTATCTTTGATTCCTTTCCATAAACTGCTACAATGATACCTCTCTCTTACCCTCTGCATTAATGCAGAGGGTTAGATAGTAGAGGAGTTGTGGATAACTATAAACCAAACGAACTGTATTTTTATTTATATAAATGACCATGTTTTCGTGTACTTTAACTGAATTTAGGTTTACTTTTTTTAATTTAGCTTGTACAAAGCTAGGCTCAAGTCGCAATTATGTAACATCTTCAAATAGATGTGAAAGGTTCTCAGGTGTAAAAATGTATTTAAATTTGAAAGAAAGCAAAGCTATTTTTAGTGATAATAAAGGTAAATCTGGTGTTTACCGTTTTGTTATTTTGCTTAATGGAAATACATATGTAGGTAGTTCGGTAGATTTATCGCGTAGATTTAGAGATTATTTTTCACCTTCACCTTCCCCTCCCTTCGCTACGCGACCCCGCTCCAACGAACGTAGTGTTGGAGCGAGGGTATAAAAAAAAAAAATGTGCTTCGCTAGAAAAAGGTATTTTTTCTAAATTTTTTTAATTTGGACCCTTCCTTCTTGGCAAACGAAGTAGCCACCCCTCCCCCCCCCCCCCACCTCCTCTCTAATATCTTTCTCATTATAATGAGAAAGATTACGAGCCGTAGGCGTAAGAGGAGGGTGGGCTCAAAGAGAGTTGACGGGGTCCCGTGTATCTTTTTCACTATAGTGAAAAAGATTATGGGAAGGAGTAATATATACACGTTATCTATTAAGATAGCTTGGTAGGTAACGTTACAGGCAATGGGCCTTTTATCTTATTCTTCTTTTTTTAAGATAAAAGAGGAAACGAGGAAACACCTAAGCTCTTATTATTAGGTAAATATGGAAACTTTAACACAGTTACGTATAGGTGTGCGAATCACCTTGAGAGTTAACAATAGATCAGAAGCAGTATTATATTAAGAAGTTAATATTATATTTAGTAACTATCTATTGATTTGGTATCCTTTCTGGCTTGACGGGACAAGCCTTAATTTTCTAGTTTTATGTAAACTAGAGCTAACTATAAATCAAACTAACTGTATTTTTTTTCGTGCTTACATTAAATGAATAAATTTTTAAATGCTATTAAACAACCTAAATTTATTTTATCTAGACCGGTTGCTTTTAAGCGTCATAGCTCTTCTTGGCAAACGAAGTAGCCACCCCTCTCCACTCCAATATCTTTCTCATTATAATGAGAAAGATTACGAACGAAGTGTAAGTGGAGAGTGGGCATAATTTAAAGTTAAATCCTTGATTCATTACAGGATTTTCCTACGTAGTTTGCTGAGGGTACATTTATTATTTCCATAACTAGAAATGAAAAGTTATCTGTAAGCTGAGAGGTTAATCCTATGTTTAAAATAGGATTACACATTAAATATTCTTATTTATTAAATCAGATTCAAACCTTTTTTGGTATAGGAAGGGTAACATTGGATATTAAAAATAATTCTTGTACTTATCGAGTACATGAATTAGATAATATTGTAAAATATATATTACCTCATTCTAATAAATCTTCTTTACTATCAAATAAACTAGCCGACTATTTATTATTTAAAGAAATAGTTTTACTAATGTACAATGATAAAAGCCATTTAACTAAAGAAGGATTGCAAATAATTATTAATTTAAGAGCCTCCTTAAATAATGGATTAAGATACGAACTAGCCCAAGCATTTCCTTTAACAGTGCCCGTGCCACGTGCTTTAGTCTCAGAGGCTAAACAGATAGACAGTTACTGAATTGCAGGATTTGTCTCAGGGGATGGTTCTTTTAAAATTCATTATCGAGTGCCCTTCCACCCTCTGCACTCCAAATCTTTCTCACAATGTGAGAAAGATAACGCAGAGGGTAAAGAAAACTCATAAAGCTGGTTATCAAATATCTTTAGTCTTTGAAATTACTCAAAACTCAAGGGATGAGTTTTTGCTTCGTGCGTTAATTAAACAATTAGGGTGTGGTGGATATTACTATGATATTACGAATAATACTGGTACATTAACAGTTACTAAAATTAGTGATATTTGAAATATTATTATACCTTTGTTTATTAAGTCTAAAATTCTTGGGATCAAAGCTTTAGATTTCGCGGATTGATACAAAGCAGCCCAAATTATCAATAAGGGTGACCGTCTTAGTTCACATGGTGCAGCTACAATATTAGCTTTAAAAAACAGTATTAACAAAAAGCGTAAAGTATCCACTACCTTTAGCAAGTCCATACTTGAAGGTCCATTCTACATATATAATCAGTATAAAACTGTTTTGTATTTTTATACTACTGACCTATCAGATCTAACTTTAGGATTAAATATACAAGAAAGTGCTTTAAAGAAACACTTAAATAACGGTACTATCTATTTAAAGAACTTTACTTTTTGTCGCCCCCCCCCCCCGCAAGCTTGCGGGGGGGCGATAAATAGTTTAATACCTGGAACTCATTAGCAATTTATTACTCTAACGGAATAAAATATGAAACTTCAAAAAATTCGTGAGGGTAAAAAATCTAAGTAGATAAATTATGGAATAGTTTATTGAACTTTTATTCTTCAGGTAAACCCATTAGGTTTAACTTACAATAAGATTAGCTTATAGCTCTTGGCCGGCTTACTAAATAGCAGCGTATATTTGAAGGTGCCGTCCTTTTTTTTTTTACATCTTATTAGAAAAAGAGAAGGGACGGCCCAACAGGAAACCTCCTTTACGGTGAAAAGGGCTGAGCTGTAAACTCAGTAGCTAGATGCTTTTAAGAGTTCGAATCTCTTGTTTCCTATAAAAATTTTTTAGTTGCCTAGGTACGCATGTTCCACGCACGCTTCGTGGCTAGTGTACGGCTTATAAAGATCTTTTTTTATTAGCCGTAGCAGCCCGAAGTAACAGGATGGCTAGCTTCGCTGCTAAGCACGTACGACTCTTTAGTTTTTACTTTTAGTTTCAAACTCAAAAGTAAAAACCCTGCTTACGTTGCAGCACAAAATGTGGCTGCTTCGTTTAAGGGGATTAGTCTGCGAAGCGCGGTGTTTACATCTCCGCCGTAGTTTTACTTTAATCCGTTATCCCCCCCCCCTACTGCCCACCCATCCATCCATCCATCCATCCATCCATCCATCCACCCTACGGCAGGCAGGCAGGCAGGCAGGCAGGCAGGCAGGCAGGCAGGCAGGCAGGCAGGCAGGCAGGAGGAGAAGTGCTGCATACGAAGTAGCGCCCTTCCCTTCACACCCCTTTGGGGTACGCGTAGCTGGAGGGGAGGTTTTTTCTGCCAAGGATTGTGGGCTTACTTCGTTAGAAGCCCCTCCTCCTTAAATATCTGTGGTAGAGTTCAACAGTATGTATAATAACATATTATTCTTTTTTAGGTTAAGATTCTAGTTAAAATGTAACAATTGGCTAAAAGTATCCGTAATAATCGTCAATGAAACAGAATAGTAAAATGAAACCGAATAGTCAAATAATTAGGTAGTAACCACCACTTATCCCTTATCCAAATCTTTCTCACAATGTGAGAAAGATAACGGAGGGGGATTTGGGATTTGGGCTAGCTTCGCAGCCTAATGATGAATCCTAATTAGAATTAAAAGTCTACAAGGTGAGGACGCATGCATGCATGCACCCTTACTAGGTGCCAGCTGCAGGGGGGGGGGGATTATGGAGGGGATAGATATAATAAAAAAATATATTTTTTTTTTATAAGCCGTAAACACTAAAAAGGCCTGAGAAGGGGGGGGGGTAAATTTTTATTTAGGTCTATGAAACCTTATCCCCATAATCCCCTCTTCACAGAGGGATTATGGGATTTGTGATTAATTCTCTAGCTTGCCATCCAGCCCACCAGCCCTTATAGCTCAACGGTAGAGCTCGGTACTGTTAATACTGAGATAGATGTTCGACTCATCTTAAGGGCTAATGATAGTTTAGTTGTTTACAATATATTAAGTAACTAACTATCAGTTTTAATTCACCCTTTTCATTTAAATGCTTGGTAAATTTTTATCATGATAACTATAAATCTAACTAACTGTTTTTTTTTTACTATTATAAGTGACTAATTTAATAAGAAGTAATTTTCAGGACCATCCATTTCATTTAGTAAGCCCATCTCCATGACCGCTTTATATCAGTATTAGTTTATTAAATTTAACTACTAGTGCTGCATTAGCTATGCATAATTTCAGCAATAGTTACTATTTCTTTTACATATCTTTAATATTAGTAGTTTCAACTATGGCATTTTGATTTCGTGATATAGTAAGTGAGAGTACCGCAACAACCCATGTATTTATCGATGGCTTTTTTTTACTTTGTAAGGAAATAATCCTTGTTACATATATTACTTTGTTATTGGTTTCTTTGACCATAACAAACTATAAACAATATTTATATACTTTAACTACAGCTAGAGCTATTACAGATGAAGATGTAAAGCGAGCATTAAGGATCTATAAATCAAAATCTAATTCTTATAGCATTTATGAAAACAATCCAGAGAACTTTGGATATTACTTAGCTGGTTTACTTGAAGGTGATGGTCATATTTCCATACCAGCTTTATTTAAAAATTCTCAATCAACTAGAGTCTTTAATCCTAGAATAGTCTTTACAGCCCATATTAATAATTTAGCTTTATATGCTTTTATTCAAGCTGAATTAGGTAATATAGGACGTTTCCAAATTACAGGAACGAATACACTTCGTTATGTTATAGGAGATTTAAAAGGTATTCAAATTTTAATAAAATTAATGCATGGTAAACTTAGAACACCTAAAAATCAAACATTTAATAATTTAATAAAAATTATGAATGATAAGTGTTCTTTAAATATTCCTGAAAGTTTACTAGATACTTCTTATTTCGCTGGTAATAGTTGAGTAACAGGTTTTACTGAATCTGACGGTTACTTTGGGATCAAATATGTTGAAGGTAAACCTAAATCAGGGGTACTGAAAAGATCTCGTAGTGAGCATGTTACACTTAAATATAGAATAGATCAACGTGCATATGATAGACCTACTTCTTCATCTATGTTACCTTTTATGGCAAAATTCGCATTATTTTTAGATTGTCCTGTAAAAACATATAGTAGTAATAAGACACAGACAGAAATCTTATCTTTAACTGTGTCAGCAATAGGTAAATTAGAATCTTTGGTTAACTATTTTGACAAATACCCTTTAATAGGGGACAAGCTTAACGATTATAAAAAATGAAGAATTGCGTATGATATGTTAATAGCCAAAGAGCATCTTACTCCGGAAGGGAGATTAAAAATTAAATCTTTAATAGCTTAGTCTGTATCGAAGCACGAATGAGTAGGAGTGTATTTCGAAATGTCGACTCTGTATACAGGAGTGCTAAGTCATAGTATAGACTTATTAAAATCAGTAGAGGTAATTATGTAGACAACCACTTTAAATACGCAGTCAAAAAAAAAAAAGTGCTCTCTTAAAATTTTTCTATATGCTGGGACATCTAACCAATATAGACAATCAGCAGGGAACCAAGGGACGTATAATTATCCTTTTAGGGATCCTCAGAGACTTTACGAAAAAAATTAATGCGTTATATTTTATAACCCATTAGTTAAGATATAGTCCAAACAATATAGTGATATATTGATTAATATAATTGACTTTTGGTGATCACGCCTACGGAGAAAAATAGCAGTATACTTATATCAAGTAATTTAAATGTTAAATCGAATTTTGGATTATATAATGACTTTTCTCCTCTAAAGGTTAAAAGGTGTACTTTAAATGAGCAGAGTGTACATTTACAAAGATATCATACATATAGAACCAATCAACTAGGTTATTATTTAGCTGGTTTAATTGAAGGTGATGGGTCTATTATCCTTAGAAAAGGGGGGTTAAATAAAAAACTTCACCTAAAATCGTTTTTACTTTTAGTAAAAATGAGTTGAGAATGTATGAAAGATTAGAGAGTATTCTTAATACAGGATCAATAAACACAGAAAAAACTGGAGTCTGCAGATACAGTGTTACCAACGCGGACGCAGTTATTAATTTAATTAATTTAGTTAATGGTAAATTCCGTACTCCCAAAATAATTGCTCTATATAAAGCTATAGATAATCTTAATTTATGGCGAAACGCTAATTTGACCTTCGGACAAAATTACCTTTAGATGATAGTAGCATAGACTCTAATGCTTGATTAGCCGGGTTTATTGACTGTGATGGTCATTTTTCTTGGCAAACGAAGTAGCCACCCCTCTCCACTCCAATATCTTTCTCATTATAATGAGAAAGATTACGAACGAAGTGTAAGTGGAGAGCGGGATAAAATTAAGTGGTTGTTATAGCTCCGATGATTCGGATATTCGGGGTAGAGTACAGTGTTTATTATCTATTAATCAGAGTGAATTAAACAGAGTAACAGGGGAATCTAATGTTCCTTTTATGACTAAATTGGCTGAATTTTTTCAAGTTAATCTTAGTTATAAAACTGAAAATTCTCCTACTTTTAAGCAGCCAGCTAAAAATGTAGTATTCTACGCTCAATCAGATAGAAAGCATTATATAATAGTTTCGTATTTAACTAAATTTCCTTTGATGACTAGTAAACATTTAAATTATTTAGCTTTTTTAAAAGGGTTGAATTATTTAGGTAAACGGTTAACAAGGGAAGAAATACTTGAGGTACGTTCTATTAAAAATTCTATGAATAATAAACGTACAGAGTATACTTGAGATCATTTAAATGAATTCTACGTTTAAGGACACTTATAAAAAAGTGTTCACACCCTATTTTTCTAGGTTAATTACCCTGGTTATTAAAACGATTATGATTGCTTATTCGTATCTTCGCCCTTATAGGGAAGCACGAGGATGTGTATATTGCATTAGTTTATATGTAATGAATATTTACGACCAGTATAGTCTAATAAATTTGACTTTTTTAGGTGACCATACGCTAGACAGACCTGGCCTAAGCAGCCAAGTAATGGCGTTTAATTCTATCAAACTCCGGGGACATCCGAAGCCAAGGATACCAAGCTTTCGCTGAAAAGTGCGAAAAGTGGCCTATACTAATCATATAGGGTAAGGTAAAAACGCCAAGGTGACGAAAGGAAAGGATTATCGCGGATCTAACCTCACATGATTAGTGTTGTGGGAAAAGAGCAACGAGTAGACGGTAGTCCCCACCCATAAGATAATAAGGGTGGGTTAAGATGTACTCTAGCAGCCTGGAGACGGGTGGTAGGAAGAATGGACTAAAGCACCTAGACTATCATTGTGAAAAAAATTAATTATACGTCTTAGTGTATTTCTTGGTATCCTTAGTAAATCTACCTTAATTGTATATAACCAGCTTTCCCTTAATATTTTCTCTAAAATAAGGGTAAAGGTTATGAAAACGAGCAGTACAGAAAGGATTAAACCTAGGAGTTATACTTTTTATAGTATCAGAAGCTTTATTTTTTCTGGCAATCTTTTGAGCGTTCTTCCATAGTGCTTTAAGTCCTACAGTTGAGTTAGGAGCAGTGTGACCACCTATAGGTATTGAACCTGTGAACCCTTTTGAACTTCCATTACTTAACACAGTAATTTTATTATCAAGTGGAGCTACAGTTACATACGCTCATCACTCTTTAATACAAGGAGAGAGAAAAGGTGCTTTATATGGTTCAGTTGCAACAGTATTATTAGCTGTAATATTTACATTCTTCCAAGGTGTTGAATACAGTGTATCATCTTTTACTATAAGTGATGGTACATTTGGTACATGTTTTTTCTTCGCAACTGGGTTCCACGGTTTTCCTTTTATGTCTTTTTACCCATCGGCGTATATAATGGGCCGTAATATAAATAATTATTCTAGTTTTACCACTATTCACAAAACTTTTGCTTCACCCCTAAATTATAATTTCCTTAATAAAAAGCAATACTTTACACACGTAGCTTCCTCTGTTAACGTAAAAGAATTGGAACTTAGTCCGCACTGAGTAACAGGGTTTGCTGACGCAGAGTCAAGTTTTAGTCTAAAAGTATCTAAAAATAGTTTCTCAAAAGCAGGGTGAAGAATAATACCTGAATTTAGAATAGAGTTGCATAGCAGAGATATGATACTATTAAGAAAAATACATTCCTTTTTTGGTGTAGGTGTAATTAGCGAACGTGAAGGTTTAAATATAGCAGTTTATAGCGTTCAATCCTATATAGATATCTTTACTGTTATTATACCTCATTTTGAGAAATACCCTCTTATTACTCAAAAGAAAGCTGATTACCTTCTATTTAAACAAGGAGTTGATTTATTAAATTCAAAGGTACAAAAAAATATAGAGGGAATCCATCAGATTATAAGCCTTAAGTCTTCCATGAATAATGGGTTATCGGACACATTAAGAATGCAATTTCTAACCGTCCACTCTGTACCCCGTCCAGTTATTAAGTTTGAAGGTATACTTCATCCAAATTGACTAGCAGGTTTCGTAGATGGTGATGGTTGTTTTTATGTTAATACTAGAAAATCTAATGTTTATTCCTCCGGTTATCAAATTATTATATCTTTATCTATTTCTCAACATGAAAGAGATGAGCTTTTATTAACTAAATTTATAGATTATCTCGGATGTGGTAGAATAGAGAAAGTTTCAAACAGACAAGAGGTTAGATTTATTGTCTCTAAATTTCGGGACATTCAAGATAAAATAATACCTTTTTTCCAAAAGTATCCTTTACATGGAATAAAGTCTATGGATTACCGAGATTTCTGTGAGATAGCTAGAATTATGGAAGCTAAATCACACTTAACACCTGAAGGTGTACATAGGATAAAATCTCTAAAGTCAGGTATGAATATAGGTAGAACAAATAATTAATTATTTTTATTAAAAAAAAAAAGCTTAATGCAGACCCTATTTGAATTACGCCTAAAATTTATCATAAGTAAAAGGGTAAGGCAACTTACTAACTTGTACTTAGTACAACTTTGTAGTACTTAGTGCAGATAAACTAGGTCAGTAATTAAATAGCAAACAAGGTTAATTGCATGAAACTCTTATTTTTACTCCCCTTTCTTTTTTTTACTCTTTCCTACCTAACTTCGTAGGAGAGGCTTCTAGCGAAGCAACTTAATTAGTTGAGGTGTTCTCCACCCAATCATGCTACGCAGGCAGGCAGGAGAAGTGGTCGATGTAGTTATGGTAAAGAAGTAAAATTATTACTAGCTAACAGGGGGCTTGTCCGCTACCTCAACGACTACGTCGTACTTCATAGTCGTAGATGGGTATAAACAAGACAAGGCCCTAGGATACTAGAGGAGATAAATATTAATAAGATGATATGCAGCCAAACAACTATTAAAATATTACAGATAATTTTTAATGTTGAAAGGTTCAACGACTAATAAAGTAGGATTCGGCCCTCTTCGCTAAAGCATCCCTATTTAATGGCGCAAGTTGCACCTTTCGCTGCCAGCGTGCTAGTGCTACTTCGTAGCTAAGTCTCTGCCAGCGATTAGTGGTTCGGTATCGATTCTTTTCTTTTTAAATTTTGGTGTGCAATATTGCTGCGAAGCCTGCATATTGTTCACGTGATATAGTCTGAACAGTAATGTGAATTACTGAAGTAAGGAGGGAGTTTAACTTTTTAGTTTTATTTTGTAAGCTAAATACTCCCTTTTTATATTAACATAGTTAAATAATTATAATACTATGTCATCATGTTAATGCATTCTCCCTCCGGGAGTAGGATTGAGTAGCAGTCCTAAAAATTTAAATAATATTCAAATGGGGTCATCTCTTAAAAAATATAGCGTTTTAGTTAATAATACTAATATTGAAAAAATTATTGATTACTTTCCCTCAGTCTTCTACATCTAAAGCTGATTCTTATTATTTAGACAGAAAATTTTTAGAGTGATTCGCAGGATTTACTGATGGGGAGGGAAATTTTCATATTGGACTTACAGCTTTAAAAGATAATACATATAAATCTGTTAGATTTATATTTTAAATAGCTCTTCATAAGGATGAAATAAAGGTATTAGAATATATTATGAATACTTTAAAATGTGGGCATATTTCTAAATCTTCGCCTCGCGACCCCCCCCCCCCCCCTCCTCTCCAATATCTTTCTCATTATAATGAGAAAGATTACGAGCCGTAGGCGTAAGAGGAGGGTGGGAAAGATAAAATAAATTATTTTGTCTATGATATAAATTCATTGTTATATGTTATATTACCTATATTCGATTATGTAAACCTAAATAGTTCGAAATATCATCATTTTCTAGCGAAGCCATCTTTAAAAAGGCGGTATTATTAACAAAGGGTAAAAGTCATTTGTCCGATAAAGGTAAACTGGCTATAATAGGCTATAAAAAAAGAGATGACAAGTATGTCAGGTAAATGATTACCTGATTCTATAACTAATAAAATAAATATAACTAAGTATTGATTAGCCGGGTTATTGATGCTACCTTTTCAACTAATAAATATGTGGCTAGGTTTAAATTGGAAAATCATATTAAGGAGCTTGAATTGTATAACAAAATAAAAAAATTTTTTTTTAGTAGGTAATGTTTTATTGACTACTCCTAGATCAAATAGAGTTAATAGTAACCCTACTATAGTGTTAGAGATTAATAAAATTAATGAACTTAGGGATATTTTAATACCTTTGATGCATGATGATGGTTGTTTATTATTAAAAACATTAAAAGGTAATGATTTTTTATTATGGTTAATTTAGTAGATATGTATTACAGAGGTTATCATACTACATTGGAAGGTAAACATGTATTTGATGTAATTAAATTACATATTAACAAATATAGATTAACAACCAATGAAAATTTTCTTAAAGGTAAAGAAGGTATTTATAATGTTAATTTAGAAAATATCTTGAGTAAACTTTATTTATCTGATAGCCCATATGAAATAAAACAAGGGATATGGTACTATAGAAAGACTAATAAATTAATAAGTGAATTTGTTAAGATTATTGCTATAGATAGTAATAATAATACAAATATTTATAAAAGTATGTCTGAATGTGCAGAAAGTCTTAATATTTCTTCCCAAGGGGACCTCCGTCCCTGAGGGTCCGGAGGAAGAAATACTATTAAAAAATGTTTGAGTACAGGTAAATCTTATAAAGGGTATACTTTTGTTTTAAATTAAGGCTTAAATATCTAGTATAATTTATTATATAAATTTTTAATCAAAAAGTAAATAGCAATAAAGTCATTAAGTGGGTATTTGGTAATAATATTCTTAATGATAATTTGCTGCCAAGTAAATATTGTTCGGCGTAGCCGCTATATATAAAGGTTCAACGACTAGCTAATAAATATTAAGTTACTTTAGCTAATATATCTATCTTAAACTAATTTGGTTAGGAGAAAGATCTATTAGTTCGTAGTTGTACTACTTAATAAGTGGAACTAATTTAAAGTAAAAGAATGGCATTAACACTTTTCATGTTAATTATTAAACTAAAAAATTTATTTTTATAAGCACTAACATGATGACATAGTCTAAACAATAATGTGAATTATTGATAATTATTTTTTAGTAACTATCAATAATGTGAATTATTGATAATTATTTTTATAGTGCATGTTATAATAGGATTCGCAGTTGTGTTGGTTTGTCTACTGTTAGGTAATGTTTGCTGGTTTTACGGTGGCAGTATTAGTTTTATTTACATGCGGCCTTCGGCCAAATTGTATGAAAAATTAATTAATTTAGGTAAAAAGGTTTATGATATGGTGTATCCATCAGATAAAAAAATTGTATCTCTTATTTATCCCTTTTCAAATAAGAGAAGAGTAATATTAAATTTAGGATCTCTTGTATCAGCTCGCCACTTTACGGGGCAAGTTACTAATAAAAGATTATTCACTACATCAAGTTACTGCTTAGCTGATAGAAGCAAGTCTGATGATTTTTGACGTCTAGTTAACTCTAAAACCAAAGTTAATGAGCTGAACCCTCATTATTTGGTGGAGAAGTTCTTTCAAAGCTATCCTGATCAGGTTTCCGCGAAAAATAATTTAAATTATGATCTTATTACACGTATTATGCGCGCACAAATGCCTGATTTTGCTTTGTCTCCAGGGGACTTCGATATTTTAATAAATATTCAACCTTTTAGATTGAATTATCCTTTCGATACATCTTTACCTTTATACGTTGGTAAACCATTAAGAAGAGGTGAAGGTAGTGCAGGAGTTTACCTGTTTACAAATAAGATTAATGGTGAGCGTTATATTGGTTCATCTATTAATTTAGCTTCACGTTTAAAAAATGGTTATTTCGGTAAATTACCTCTAATAGGGCAAAGAAAGATTGAGAGGGCCATTAGAGAACATGGGTTAGCGAATTTTAATCTTGACGTCTTTTTATTACCAGATGAAGTTAGGTGTTCAGTTAATAGTACCGAAACTTCGGTCAAAGAAACTTTACGTTTTTTAGTATTAGCTTTAGAACAAATGTTAATTATGGAGTTCAATCCAGAACTTAATGAATTAAAGGTTGCAGGTTCTAGTCCAGGTACTCTTACATCTAAAAATCTGAGAAATTCTTATCTATACGATGGTGTAAATAAACAACTTGTTTATATTATTAATGGGCGTAAGAATTTAGCGGAGATTCTTGGTTGTCATGAGAATGCTCTTAAACGTTATTTGGCACACAAAAATAAATTATATTTAAATAGATTTTTTATAGCTGACGATGTGTTAAGTGATCCTGAATATACTAATAATATAATGAGCTTATCTGAGTTAGAGGGCTGTCTTAATAAGATAAGACTAAAACGTAAAAGTTATTTAACTAAAGTAGTACCTAGTAGGGAAGAAACCTACTTAAATTATAGAAAAAGCGTAGAATTAACTAATTTAGTAACTAGAGAAGTTTTAGTTTTTGATTCTTTAACTAACGTTACACAGTTTATTAGTGAATATAGTCCTGAGTTCAGTAATGTAAATAAGGCAACTATTTCACGTAATGTTAGAACCGGGGTTCCTTATAGAAAACTATTTCAACTTAAATATCTAAATTAGGTCATTTTACATTTAGACTAGAAGTTAAGCCGTCGTTAACCTTTCGCTGCTCCTGATCCCCCCCCCCACTTCGTACTTCGTACTTCGTACTTCGTACTACGTACTACGTACTACGTAAGGGGGATTAGAAGTAGCACCATCCACTGTATAACCAGCCTCCCCTCCCTAAATAACCCTCTTTAAGGAGGGGCCCTTTTTTAAGATTAAAAAGAGGGTTATAATAAAAATACATTTATTTAATATAAGCCTTTTACATTAAGGGATTTCAATTTATTTTAGTGTTTCTGGCTGCGAAGCCAGCATGCGCCCGTATATAATTAGGCTCCACCTTAAACTGTTATTTTTTTGTTTTATTATTTCCTTGATTTTATATTAGTGGTATAACTTAAAAAGATATTAGTGTAAGGGCGGGCTTTCCTTTACGTTTCACCTATTATTACTAAATAAATCTTCGAAATATACCTTAATGGTGAAGGTTAAAGACCATACCCAAGGTCCCCTTACTTCTTAATCGGATAGTAAGGTAAATTAGGTTGAATTTCAAGAAAAACTAGTAAAATGAGTTAACTTGAAGCGAAGCTTATTAATCAATAATAAGAACGTTCAACGACTAGAAGTCAGTATTAAAACTACTTCCTCGAGTATACCTGCGTCAATATTTTAATCTTAATATAAAGATTAAAATAAAACGATGACATAGTCTGAACCCTTTTGTGAAAAAGGGAACAAAGTTTAATTTTGAGAACAGTTAAGTATATAAAGTAGCCATCCACTACTTTAAGATTAGCGATAATACAGCTAATTAAGCTTTTATAACACAATTGCAATTTTCTTATCAGTAGCCCTGTGAAGAATATTTGCATACCATTTAACTGATAATCACCACCTTGGATTTGAGGCCGGAATTCTTTACTGACATTTTGTGGATGTTGTATGACTTTTTTTGTATGTTTCAGTTTATTACTGAGGTTCATAATTTCAGATTCTATTCTTCTTTACGTTACAGGAAAAAAAAAACGTTCACGTTCAGATGAAAGTGAAGAAGAGGTTAAGCATTCCAGTAATGAAAAGGAAGAACTGGAAAAAGAATTAGCAGGTTATGAGCAAGATTTTAATAATATAGATAGAGCTTTGCTGCCGTAGGGCGGATAAAAAATTGCCTGACAGTCAAAAAGAGTTTAATGCTGAAGCAAACCAACTTAAAAAAGATTATCCTGCATTTTTCGTACCCTCTGCATTAATGCAGAGGGTTAGAAGATAGTGAAAACACAACTAAGGAAGGTTTAGATCAACTTAAGGAATATCTTGAAGGGGGAAGCTAGTAAAGCTAAATCTAAATACGATGAGCTTAATACTTTTCGGCCTACGGTAGAAAATAAAAAAATTAAAAAAGATTCTAGCGAAGTTGTGAATGATGGGTCTGAACCTACACCTTTAGGTGATTTAGATGGAGGTGAATAATATAAAAAATATCTATGTTATGCACATGATAAATTAATTTATTTTTCTCTTAGTATTAAATTTAATTATGCTATTTTCTATAAAGGCGTAAGCTATAGTAAATAATAGTGCGCCGCAAGGATGCTAAGAATGGCGAGAACACACCTAGGTTCTTATCCCAAATTAATGGACGGGATCCCCATATGCAAGCGTGAATGGACCCAATAAGCTCATTCGCGTGAAAGCATTGCATTGATAGGCGGAGAACTTGAGCCTGCTGTCAGGGCCTCATAAGTAATACTGTACCTTTCTCAACAGACCCTTTCTTAAATATGGTATCTCCGCTTGGGGAATTGATTGTCTATGATTAGGTTAACAAACTTGACACTGTGAAGCAGCACACAACTGGGCCCGTATCCCTGAGGCAGCCTAGTCGGATACGGTGTCGATACCCTGATAGTTTTATTATGTAATCAGGGTCCATTAAACAAACTCCCGCAGCCGACCCTCTACGAGAGTACCTGTACAGATCGACATGCAACTTCTAGCAGATTTAATCATAGCAAGGATCTTCAGACAATCGAAGGTTAAACATTTTTAGCGTTACTACGGAAACGAACCGCCTATACACAAAGCGGGCACGGAGTCACTTTAGTAGAGCAGGTGACGAAAGGAGCCAACATTCAGAGCTCGAAGAGTGGCATCTAGATCTGAGACGAAAAGCGTCTAATTTATTCCACCGGACAACATTCAGCCCTACGCTAGTCGACGGAGCTGGCTCTGTGAGTGACATATTAGCTTAACAACACCTATGAAGGTACGCGATCTGCGGACAAATGCTTAACCACATTACCTTAATTAGGCCTCACATCCATTCAGTTAGGCGAAACGAGGGTCTATACCCCTCAATGTTACAGAACAGGTCTGGAGATCGGGTAAGGAAGATTCTAATGAACGAAGGGAAGAAAAACGTATTAGGTAAATAATAAGAGGAGACCGGTACATAAGCCGCTCCATGGCGCATTATCAGTCTCTAAGGAAAGTCTATGACCATAATAATTTATATGTAAAAACACAAACAAAAGTTAAGGTATTGAACAGAAAATAAAAAGAGTCGATAAATGATGCTAGATGACTATAACATGAAGAAACGACTCTAACCTGAAAGAACAATCCCATACAAGTCCTTATTTTAGCAAGAAATTATAACAGGATATAGCTTAAAATTTATTATAACACACACAACCTCCCTTCTATTAGTCAGACTTTCTTCATCGGGTCTCCCTTCCGTGGTCAGATTAGAACAAAAAATCTCTCAACGTTTTGATTCTCAATAGATAGATGACATCTGAGTGAGGCCTCTTCGGTGAAAAGGAGGAGCCTTATAAAGTCACCTTAGAAGCAGACGAGCGTGATCTTTTGGCGAGCCGTATGACGGGAAACTGTCAAGTACGGTTCTGAGGGCAGGATAACCAATTCACTGACCCCTACATTAGATAGTAGGTTGCATAGTATAAAAATACTATGCACCTTAAAGAGTATAGTTTAATGGTAAAATAAGAAGCTTCAACCTTCCGGTTCTCAGTTCGAATCTGAGTGCTCTTGATCTTTCATGGCTAATTTTATATGAAGCCATACTTCGTAGGGTAGACGTTTACGACTACTTGGCAGCTTAATTATTAAGGTAATGCGGATAATTTCATATAAGTAGCGGCTATAAGTAAGTTTAAAAATTTCTTAAAGATGGCTTCGCTAATCCCCTCTCAAAGAGAGTAGGGATACGCGTAGCAAACAAACCCCTATAATAAATCTTTAAGTATTTTTTTTTTTTCGTTTTATTTACCCATGTAAAGCAAAACTAATAAACTTTTTTTTTCTCCCGGGCGCCTGCGGCTGGGAGCGGCCAGAGGCCGGGATATAATATATAATTTATGCCTGCTACTTATTAAAATTAAGGGTAAGCTGGCTTAATAATTTAATATATTAAATAAGGGTTCCCTTATTTAATATCCAAGGGTTCTTAGTATAATGGTTAATACATGTGGCTTTTAATCACTAAGATATCGGTTCGAATCCGATAGAACCTATACACACTTTATTTAATCTAATCCAATCCTATATAATAAAATCTTATTTTTGGCTATAAAGTATTAATAAATAACAAGGATATATTTTTTGTTCAACTTAATTAGTAGTTTATTATTTAAATAATGATATATTTGTGCTTGGTTGTAATAATACACGCTACAGTGGAAAAGTTGCTGTAGGTAGATAAGATATTGGCTAAATATTGTGTGTTAATACACGCACGCTTACGAAGTAGCAGCAGAGTGTTCGATTTATATCTTTTCTTCTTATCCCCCCCCCCCCCTACGTTGTAGAACTTCTCCTCCTGCCTGCCTGCCTGCCTGCCTGCCGTAGGGGTGGATGGATGGATGGATGGATGGATGGATGGATGGATGGATGGATGGGTGGGGGGGGGATTAGGAGGCGACCCACGCCACTTCGAACGGAGTGAAGGCGCTACTTCTCCTTATCCCCCCCTCAGAGGGGGGGGGGATTAGGGCGGGGAGTTACTTTTATCTAATATAATATAAGTATATAGTTTATATATACTTATAAGTATACTTTACTTAGTGAGGCGAGTATAAATTAATAAGAAAGCAGTTAATGAATTATAGGAAAACTTGTCACAATATATTAAATTCGTGTTTATGCTGCTTTATTTAATTAGGCTAGGTTTTCTATCCCTAATCCGTTACCCCCCCCCCCCCCTACTACTTTTCCTCCTGTCAGCCTGCCTGCCTGCCTGCCTGCCGTAGGGTGGATGGATGGATGGATGGATGGATGGATGGATGGATGGGTGGGCAGTAGGGGGGGGGGTTATGGAGGGGATATGTAGCCATAAATTAGTGTTTCGTTTCTTAGATGCTATAAAAGAGTGTCACCAGATGAGGTGGAAGAATAAGTTAGGGGGGGGGAGGAAGGGCTTACTTTATGGCGTTATTCCTTACATTTTGATCGTAAATAAATAAATTATATATTGTCGGTATCCTGAGGCTTTTTCGTTATTATTATTTAACAAATACGCAAAAATAAGGTACAATAGAGGGGATCCCTTAAGAGATAGTTATAAACACGCATGCTTGCACCCTAACTTCGTAGGAGCAGCAGCTGTAATATAACACTTAGAATTAGTAACTTAATTGGTCAAGGACTTCCTTGTCACGGAAGTAGATGTCGGTTCGAATCCGATCTAATTCGTAGGCTATATCAGATAATGCTTGCTACGGAACATTTTTAATGTCTGCTAAAAAAAGTACTATAGAGGAAAAGTTGCTACTCTTCTTTTCCCCTCCCCCTTTGCAACAAGATATTCAAACAAGAAAATGTAATTAAATCTTAACGTCCCCCCTAATAGTCGCAGCCGCAACCGTAGCCGATGATATTTCTAATGCCTGTTTTGCGACTTAACAAGGTTTAATAAAAATTGCCCATTCCCACCCGGAGGCGGGACATAATAATCTATTTAGAGCTTTACTTTTCTTTCCCCCCCCGCAGTAGTGCGGGGGGGAAGAGAGAGACATGATGACCTGATTAGAGTTGTGTAGGTGTTCGATTCGCCTTGGTAGTAAAATAATACATTGTTATTAAAGTGAGGACTGTAATCTCATGAAGGTAGCATGTATTATCTTTTGTTCCTTTTCATAAAAGCTACAATAAACCTCTCTCCAGACAGCAGAGGAGTTGTAGCGGTTCGGTCACACCTGGAATTATCCTTTCAGGTGCATCCCGAGCCAATCTATAAATCAAACTAACTGTTATTTAATATAAAAAATCTATGTCATATAATCAATTCTTATCCTGTATTTCGTTTGCATCGTCCGATTTTGCTAATTACTCTAATGCTGTACATTTAACAGCTGCTTACTCCTTCACGACTTTTTATTCTAGCCCAACCCTGTTTAGATTTTCCCGCCACGTTCCGTTTTATTTTTCTAATTATTTAAAATATCGTGAACCTGCTGCGTTAAATTCATATAGTACCTGAAATAAAGTTCCAGCTATAACTTCCCGTGTACACGAAAATAGTGTAATATTTTCAGAAGAAGGGAATGTTACAGCTTCATGTGTACTCAGTCAGGGCTTCCTAGAATGGTTCGCAGGGTTTACAGATTCTGAAGGTTGCTTCAGAATCGCTCGCAAGAAAGGTAATACTTTCGAGTTTATCTTTCAAATTAAATTACACATCGACGACAAAGATGCTTTAATTTACATAAAGGACACTTTAAAGGTAGGTACTGTAATTTTTAGTTTAAAAGATCATAAAGCTACTTTCAGAGTTAGTTCTCTAAAGGAAATAGCTTTAATCGTAGCTATCTTCTCTCTGCACCAGTCTTCAACGCAATTTAAAGGTTGTATCTTAAATACTACTAAATATCTTAATTTCCTTGCCTTTGCTAAAGCTTTTAGTATGTATTCGCAAGATAACAACCGAGCGTATCGTGAATCAATTAAATCAAAGATAGATGCTGTTATTGGAAGCATAAACTATCAAAGAACTGAGTTTTATTTGTCTCCTGATCATTATCATATTACAAGTAACTGGCTTTTAGGTTTCATAGAGGGTGATGGTTCGTTTATCTTTAGTAAGAATAATATATTAGCTATTAGCCAGAAAGGAAACGAGGAATTATTTAAAGCTATTATTAATTACTTTAAACAATTAGCTCCCGAAGAAACTAAAGTGAGTGTTAGTGTAAATCCTAGTGGACGGGAAGATGGGGTGTTTAATTTACTTATTAACGGAACGCCTTTAATTGAATCCGTTGTTATACCTTTGCTGGATGGTTTAAGCTGGCATACTAAAAAGTATCTAGATTACTGTGACTGGAAAGCTATATTGCTGATTCGAAAAAAGGGGCTTCATTATTTAAGCGAAGGTAAGGCCATGATAGAACAATTAATAAATCAGATGAATAATAACCGGTTAACTACTTCTCCGAAAGCTAATGTAACAGACCGTACGGCCCTTTTAGCTCAAGTAGATCTTTTATTAGAAAAACCTTCTAATTACGAAATTAGAGAAGGAGGTAGAATTTTTATTAAATCTTTAAATAAGTACAAAGGTACTTCTGAGTCCGTAGGTGTGGAATTAATAGAGAAAGGTAAGGAAGCTGCAGACAACAGAGGTCTTATCGAAATCTTTGACTCACTTACAGATTGCGCGGTATTTTTAGGGATCTCGCCTTCAGCTGTGTATAAAAGAGCACAAAAAGGGAGCCAATTCTTATTTAAAAATAAATTAATGTATCTGCGCCGTAGAGGATAATTTATAACTTAGGTTTAGAAACGAATACTTTAAAGTTAATCAGGCGTAAAACTATTACCTTCATTGCAGCTATATTGTGACATGTTGCAGATATTCTTGCCGAACTAGCTATTTTATTTTAAGCTATTTTCTTTACATTAAATAAGATTGATAATTTTTTTTTATTTAGTGTACAAGAAACCCACGCTTTCTATAATAAAAACTAAGGTACTGTTTAGCTAATTTATATATACGC
The DNA here is from genome assembly GCA_021272945.2 of Cytospora paraplurivora. NCBI lineage: Eukaryota > Fungi > Ascomycota > Sordariomycetes > Diaporthales > Cytosporaceae > Cytospora > Cytospora paraplurivora. Next base: position 4,741 of record JAJSPL020000087.1, on the reverse strand, counting down.
GCTTCGCCTGGATGTATGTTTATTTCCTGAACAAGGCTATATATAAATTAATTAAAGAATTAAATAAATGAGGAAGATTAGCGAAGGTAAAGATGCCGCTGTTATGACGGTTTTTACCCCCCCCCCTTGTTACCCTTCCTCAAGGAAAAGTTGCCAGAAGGTAGGGCGAGATATTTGCTAAATATTGTGTTTTAACACTTGGGTGTTCGATTCACCTCTTTTCCGCCTTATATTTGTATAATACCATTCGGTTATTTTTTTTTTTTATCTGGCTAGCTTCTCATTCCCCCCCTTTTTAACCTATATACACCTTGTATAGGAAAAGGGGATAAATAAAAAATCTTTCTTGAGTAATATTATGACTGCTGTGTAGTTAGCACTGATGAAAATAGCTGATACTTAAATCTTAGTTTAGATATCTCCTGCGAAGCAAGGAGTTTTTACTACTAAAATATGGCTTGCTTTGCTTCTTATCCCCCCCCCCTTTAGGGTACGCGTAGCACGCATGCATGCACCCTAACTTCGTAGAAGCAGCAGCAGCAGGGGGGGGGGGGGGGGGGGGGTTATGGAGGGGATAGGGATTATGAAATAATAAACAACGGCTATCATTTAATGGTAGGATGTCTGTCTTCCAAATAGAGTGTGTCGGTTCGATTCCGACTAGCCGTAAATTCCTTGTTTGTCTTTCGGTATAAAAAACAAGGAGTCGTTTTTTTTTTACTTGAGGGTTAGGAGGGGGGGGGGGGCTTTGCCGGCTTCGCCCCCCTACATGGTGCTACTTCTAGGTTTCGTTTTAATTTCGTAAATTTAACCTTCATCTAATGTATTGTTAGCTCAGTTTACGCTTACTTTATTAGGATATTTCACTTGGTAAGGTTAGTCTAAACTGATAAGAAAGGAGTTAATGAATTATAGCGAAGCTATGATTTTGCTATAATTTCAGTAAGCAGTTAATTAGGGCTTCGTAGTAATAGAGTAAATGAATCTCGGCTGGCTTCGTAGCCTTCGCTTCGCGGCAAGCGGTGATTGATTCACTCTTGGCTTATTTCGTGACATAGGAATATTCAGGTAAATATAATTGATATCAATTTCCTCAAAGAGGTATACTAAAATTTTTTTTTTATGAACAATTTGTTTTTAGTTAATGAAACGTTTACAAATGGCTATCTAGCAAATATATTAAATGTAATTTCTTTATTTGCAATATTATGCGGTGTGTTTGTTATTATAAGCAAAAACCCTGTAGGAGGGCTCCTGCGTAATATAGGAGCTCGATTATTATGGGGAAAATTATCAAACTCCGGAAATTCCCTAAAGCTTATGATACCAAGCCGTATATGAAAATGAATCGGTGGATGAGCTAATTACTCATGTATGGTAATAAATCATAAGATAATCGAAAGGTTAATGGGCTATCGCGGATCTAAGTCAGCAATGCGGCCCTCGGGCAAAAGTATTGTTCATTTCTTATTTTCTGCATTCTTTCCTTATATTTTTATTCTTCCTTTATCTGGAGTGTACTTTGTGTGACTTTTTTCTAACTATTATTACGGCCAATTAGTTATATTTCTTTCGTGTAGTGTACAAAATAATTCGGTCGCTGTACGGTTGTTTAATATAATAAATTTTTCTTACGCTTCAACCTTACGAAGTAAAGCCTTTGGTTTATCTGGGCTTGCGCCCCCCTTTCGGAGTCCCCTCCGGGGACTATGAATGAAATGATGAAAGGGGGTGAGAAATTATTCTACTGACAGTTCAGGGGTTCCGGTTAAGGTGTATAGCAATGCGGATATTCAAAAGTTACAAATTATAAAGGAAAATAGGGGTAGAAGTGGAATTTATCGCTGAACAAATCTATTGAATGGACAAAGTTATGTCGGAAGTAGTGTTAATTTAGCAAGAAGATTTACAGATTACTTTAATATTAATTATATAAGTAACTAAACAAATAACATGGTAATTAATAAAGCGCTTCTTAAATATGGTTACGCCAACTTTAGTTTAGAAATATTGGAGTATTGTGAATCAGATCAGTTAAGATCTAGGGAGCAATATTTTTTAGATTTCTTTAAACCTGAATATAACACATTAAAATTTGCAGGGTCTCTTTTGGGGTTTAAACATACAGAAGAGACTATTGCTAAATTAAAAGCCAAATTTAAAGATCGTGTTTTCACTCCTGAACATTTAGCCAAATTGTCCGAGGCTAAAATAGGTAATCAGAATGCAACAGGAGGTAAAGGCCGTGAACGAGCTGAGGGAGCAGGTAGTCCTAGTGTACCTATAGAAGTTTTAGATCAGGAGACTGGGATAAAAACTACATATCCTTCAATGAGAGAAGTAGCCCTTGCCTTAGGTGTGCCTTCAGGTAGTATTAGAATGTATTTGTATCGTAATTCCCAGAAGCCGTATAAAGGGAGATTTCTTTTGCTAAATATTAATAGCACAACTACGGAATTAACTTTGGGTGGGGGGGGGTCGGCCTGCCACCGGCTTGGGCCGGCCCCCCACCTCGCAGCTGTAAAAGAGCAACGAGTAGATGGTAATTATTTTGGATTAACTAATCCAAGATTAAGGTGTACTCTAACGGGTCTCAAGAGAGATTATCTGATCAAATGTTATAATGGGCTTTGCTCAACCGCGTCCGTGTACGTAGGAATGGCGCGGGTATCTAACCAAATAAATGGGTTTATGTTATATTCTTCTCTAACAAATCCACAAAAAATTAATTTAGTAGCTAATAATCTCTATTTTTTAACAGGGTTTACGGATGCAGAAGGATCGTTTACCCTAAATATAAGATCAAGTGATAAATACACATCTAAATGAAAAATTCAATATGCTTTTCAAATAGGTCTACATGCAAAAGATGTTGCCATATTAGAAAAGATACAACATACTTTAGGAGTCGGGAAGTTATATACAAGGGGAAAAGATGGTGTTCAATACCGGGTAGAGTCTCTTAAAGATTTATCCGTAGTAATAGACCACTTTAATAGATATCCTTTAAAAACAAAAAAACATATTGATTTTAGTTTATTTAAATTTGCTATATCACCTTCGGGCGTATAAAGAATAAAGAACATTTAACACCTGAAGGGTTAATCAAATTAATAACAATTAAAGCTTCAATGAATAAAGGTCTTTCTAAGGAGTTAAATGCTTTATTTGCAGATCTTACTCCTATCACTAAACCTGTGTCAGATATAGAATTAAATATAGATCCTCAATGATTGGCTGGTTTTATATCGGGTGAAGGTTGTTTCAGTATTTCAATAGTGAAATCTCCGTCAGTTAAACAGGGATATCAAGTTCAATTGAAACTTAGAATAACACAGCACATACGGGACATCCTATTAATGGAGAGTTTAGTTAACTATTTAGGCGGTCATGTAATTAAATCAAGAGAAGCGGTTGACTTACAAGTTAGTAAACTTTCAGATTTAACTGATAAGGTCTTACCTTTACTTGAAAAATACCCTATACAAGGAGTCAAATTTCAAGATTATTGTGACTTTAAAAAAGTTGTAGAAATAGTTAAGAATAAATCTCATTTGACCGCAGATGGGTTGTCTCAAATACAAAAAATAAAAGCAGGGATGAACACAAGTAGGCGATAAGTTTGCAGGAAATCTTTAGCAATAAATTAATTTTTTTACCCGTTTATTTGTATGATAAGTTTGATTTTGTGGTTGTATCTGTTTTATTTTTAATCGGATTATTTGGTAACGTTGCTTCTTATTTAATCTTAATAGGGTTAGGCTTTATGGGTTTAGCTTATTTAGTTGTATATATAGGAGCGATTTCTATCTTATTTTTATTTATTTTAATGTTGATTAATATTAGAATAAGTGAGTTACAAAGTAATACTAGAAATACTATACCTTTAGCTATCACGATAACAATAGCATTAAATTATCCTTTATTTAAATTGTTACCTTATGATGTGGCAATATTAAGTAATAATTTAAACGATTCCTTTTTTTATTTATATATAAACAAATATAATAAAAATTATATTAATAATTTAAATGCTTTGGATAAATCCGGTGAGCATATTTCGTTTGTTACTAGTAATATGTGGGATGGTAATTTAGCGGAAAGTGGTCATATAACTAGTATAGGGAGTGTATTATACACAAACTATAATATGTGACTTCTAATAGCGAGTCTTATTTTATTATTAGCTATGGTTGGTTGCATATGTATCACTTTAAAAAACCCGAGCGATCGTAACACTACTTCGTAGGGGAAGCCCAGTTTAACAATAGCGGTAGCGGTAGTAGTTTAGTTAATAGTCACAATACAAATAATGAAAAGTTAGTAAAAATTATTTACGATTACTTTTTATTTCTTACCCCCCCCCCCTCCTCTCCAATATCTTTCTCATTATAATGAGAAAGATTACGAGCCGTAGGCGTAAGAGGAGGGTGGGGGGGGGGATATAAGATAATTAGTCTTAATTATTTTTGTAATTATTGTTATTTTTGTAGTTTTAAAGTGATATCAGGTTATAACTAAAATGAAATAGGGCGGTGTTTACACCGCCCCCCTAAAAGAAATTAGCTCAATGGTAGAGCAACCGTTTTACACACGGAAGGTTGGGTGTTCGAGTCACCTATTTCTTATTCTTCGAGCTAGGTCCGGTACCCAGACACTGGGTCTGGACCGAAGGGCTAATATGTAATAAGTGAGAGATTCCTTAACTTAACTGGTTAAAGTGCATTTTTGATAAGAATGA
>JAJSPL020000086.1:0-31389 GCA_021272945.2 Cytospora paraplurivora | reverse complement strand
TATCTAGGTCTTTCTTAAGGTTATTAAAGGTTTTATAGCTAGGCTTAAAGAGGTCTATATTATCTAAAGGCGAGGAAAGAGTAGGAAAGCTATAAGTTTCAAGTATATAGGACTAATTCTAGTAGAGGTATTTAGCTATATCCTTAGGAGCAAGGTAGCTATAATCAGGAGCTATAGATATTACTATTAGTACTATATATTATAAAGTAAGTATATATACTAGGTAAATAAAGCTAAGGGAGTTGATTTATATAATAATTATAATAAGAAGTATAATAGTTTAATATATATTGCTCTATAAGGGTAGAGTAAGTACTCTATAAAGTATAGTATTAGTGCTTTGCAAGGAAGTTCATAATACCTAAGGATAGGTTGAGGTTAAATAGTAGTACTAGTAGGCAATTAATAAGGCTAGCCTAGTTGATAAGGTCTAGTATAGTACTAAGTTTTTCATTAAGCTAATTAAGCGAGAGTATAGGCTATAGTAGGTTATCTGATATACTATACTTCTAGAAAGTATAAATAGGGGGTTATAGTAGTATAAATCCCTATTATTATAATATATACACTTAATAATATATTTACTTTTTTTCTAAGTAGCTTTTAAGCTTAAGCTATTTAAGTAGTTTATACTTAAAAAGCTATATTAACTATACTTATTACTATGAGAATAGATATTCATACTGCAATTATAGATATTCGTACTATAGTATTATACTATACATCAGATGACCTACTGTAGCCTGCACCCTCTTCTTATTAGCCTAATAAAAAACTTAGCGCTTAGCTAACCTTATCAACTAGGCACCCTCTTATCAGGTGCCTGCTAGCGCTATAGGCGCTATCACGCCTATAGTTGCTCCTATCGCTATATTGCAGTACTATATATAGCTATAACTATTATAGGCTACAATACTATAGAAATCTATCGTACAATGAAGTTTGAAACTATCTAAAGATCATGAGAATCAAGGCTATCTGATAGTATAGAGAGGTCTATATAAAGTGCGCTATGTGTTGTATTGTAGGCGAGTGACTATCGATCTCATCAGTGATATGCAACTGTGAATGAACATGCTCCAAATCGCCTAGAAACAATGCTATCAATCGTCGATACCCTTCGCAGCCTTCGTACCCTAGGGTAGCCTTTGCAGCCTTCGCAGCCTAGCTACCCTAGCTACCCTAGCTATATAGGATAGTTGTCTTCCTCGTTAGCTACCTCGATGACCTCAGGCAACCTAGGCAACTGATAAGGCTATCCTAGTTGATAAGAGCTTAGTATAGCACTAAGTTTTTCATTAGGCTAATTAGAGCAGGGTGCAGCGATTCATCTGATGTATAGTACTTCAGGCTAGTATAAATACCTAAATAGCTAGTATGAATCCTTATTCTCTTAATTTTATTTTTACTAATATCCTTAGTATTTATATTTAAATCTTAGATATAATATATATAAGCTTAGATTATTCTATACTCTAGATAAATATCCTATAGGGTTTACTTCTTTATTTTAAATAATACTTTTAGATTAACTTAGAAAAATAAATTGATTTTATCTAGTTTACTTAGTAATATACTTAATATCTACTATATACTACTAATATTCTAAAGGATCTTAAGCTCTTTATATACTTACTTACTTCTCTTTTTTAAGACTACTTATTATTAATTAGAGTCTTAAGCCCTACTTTTAGCTACCTAATAAACTAATAAAATAAAGATTACTAGGAAGCTTATATAGTAATACTTAATACCTCCTTAAATAACTATATATAAATAAACATCCTTCTTCCTCTTCTCTTTCTACCCCCTAGGTTTACCTCCTAGGATAGTATCATCAAAAGCGAAGTATTACCTTATAGCCTAGATCCCTATACCCTTACTTAGTGCTTTCGCGCTTCTCCCCTCTCCCCCCCCCCTCTTACTATATTACCTAACCTAACCCTAATATACCTAGAGCGACTACTCGTAGTACCTATTTCTCATTTATCAAAAATAACTGACTTAACCCCGCGTATAATTCGCGCCTAGTATAATCAGGTTAGGCCTATCTTATTTCCCTTTACCTATAACTCGCTATTTGCTACTATCTCAGTAGAGATGCAATAGTAAGAGGAAGACTAGTTTATCTAATATACTATTCTCAATATAATATCAAGCATACTTGATAGTATACTCGCTCCCTTTCTAAGTAGATCCTAGGTATAGATTACTTAGGTATTATATACCTAGAAAGTTATATCAACTATACTTATTACTATTATTACTACTACTACTATAGTAGGGACCTAGTAAGTACTAAGCCTACTAGGAGTTAAGCTAATCAATGAGCCCTCCCTACTATAGAGCCTAATATACTGCCCCCTCATATAAGCTACCCCTTTATAATATATAACTAGACCTATAGCTATAGTAACTAACCCTATAGCTATTATATAACCCTTATACCTGATTCTACCTTAGCCTATAGAGCTATATCAGCTACTACTAATAATATATACTACTACTATAGCTGCCCTAGCTTTCGTCCCTCTTTAATACTAATATAAAGTGAAGAAACTAGTGATATTAACTCTACTACTAAGGCCTAATGAATAACTCTTCTTCTATATTCCTGAAAGATATAAATAGTATAGCTAGATTATCGTAGAGGCAAAAATCATATTACTTGAAGCAACTAGGCTATAGCTGACTAAGATTAAAGAAGTCTAAAAGGTCTACTTAGGTTTCGCTATCTACCTAGTTAATCCTACTACTTATAACTACCTCCTTGCTCTCTAGCTTTTCCTTGAAAAATATAGACTCTACCTAGAAGTAGTAGCCTAATAGTATATATATATCCTACTGAAAGTCCTAGCGACTATCTATACTATTATAAGTAGTTTCTATAATATTACCTCCCTCCTTATATAAGAGCTTACTATAGCTATAGGTATTATACTAGTCGCCTACTATATATCCTACTACTAGTAGGACTTTATACTAGACTAGGAGTAAGTAGTTTCCTTCTCTACCTTAGTTAAGCCTAGCTTCTAGGCCCTAGGCTTACTACTAGCCTAATATATCGAACGCAAGGTATAAATCACCTAGTATATAACCTACTAGGACTTCTATAACCTATAAAGCTATATATATACTATATACTATAATAACTATAGTAGATAAGAGTATAATCGAAGCTATATACTCCTACCTAAATATACGAACTACTATAGCCCTTATTAGGCTAGCTATATCAAATACCTAGCTAGACCCTAGTAGTAGGACAAGTATATAGTCTACCTGATATAGAAATAGCTCCGAATAATCAAGTAGCTAAGGGCCTAGGAATACCTTATAGCCTATCTATAGAATAAGCCCCCTGCTCTAGCTAAGCCTAAATCTATATATGATACTAAGATATATACTCTTGCCCTAAGTACTCTAATCTAAGCTCCTACTATAGTAGGCATTATAGCTATTAATAGGAGCCCTAACCCCCTTATACTAGATATCTCTATAGCTAAAGTCCCTCCTTTCCCGATAGAATAATAAGAAGACCTCTACTTTTACCCCTATGATATAACTAGGACCTCTAGATATTCTAAGCGAATATCTAGTAGTCTAGCCTAATATAAGACGTAGTACTCAACCTTATATTCGACTCTAAGGTAGATATCGTCCTAATATAGGAACTATAGGTGCTCCTTTAGGATATATAGCGCCTTACTAAGATATACCCTACCTATAATATATTTACTCCTTTAGAAGATTAGTAGGATTCCCTACTTGTCCTTACTTTTACTCGGAAATCCCCTCGAAATACTCCCTTTTAGCTATACCCCTTCTAGTCGAATACTTACTATATTATAGTGATTCACTATATTACTATCGCTAATATCTACTGATAACTATTAGGTACTAATATACTCCTTTCTTAACTCGAATACTAGGAACCTCCTCCTTAGACTATCATCGCTAGTAACTTCAATATAGTTTACTAGTTATAGTAGCCTAGATACCCCCCTTACTTAGGACTAAGTAAACGAGTTGCTTCTTAGGTAGAAGCAGCCTAGCTTACTCTAACTAACCTATTTACTCCTATATACGATTAGGGTAATACTATTAACCTCGTCTTTACTAATATCCCTAGTATATATACTTAAGTCCTAGATATAATATATATAGGATTAGACTACTCTACTCTATAGATAGATATCCCTTAACCCTCTCCTTCTATCTAACCTAAGTACTACCTCTAGATTAATAGGGAAAAATATATTAACTTTATATAGCTCGCTAAGTAATATACCTAATACCTACTATATACTACTACTACTACTAAAGATCTAGAACTCCTAGTATAGTCTTTTACTACCTTACTCTAGAACTACTTAGTAGTAATAGAAGTCCTAATCCTAGCCTCTAGCTACCTAGTAAACTAGTAGAATGAAGGCTACTAGGATATATATATAGTAATACTTACTACTACCCTAAGCGACCTCCTATAAGTAAGATATACCTTCTATAGTATTACTAGATAGAGTAAGAGAAACTTCTAGGATTAGTAGATCTCTAGAGCCTCTAAAGATAAGGATATTTTTTAGATCACTAAGTAGTATAAGGCTACTAATACCTTTTACTCCCCCTTATTCATCTATAACTAGTATCCTATAGTCTACCTATTAGATAAGGTAGAATACTTCTATACCTCTATCTTATACTACTTTTCTATAGATTAGGATATCCTATACCCCTAGGAATCTATACCCTAAGCTAAAATCCCCTCCCTTATTCTATAGGATACTTTAGTTACCTATACTAAAGCATGAATATACTATATCGAGTCTAGGAATACTATACTAGGAATAGATAGAATCTCTATCTCTATACTCTTACTTGCATTTACTATGATTAGGGACTATATATATATACTATATAAGGGGTACCTCTGCCTTAGGTATTACCTATAGATCTTCTGATAAGCAGAAATCTTGATGATCCTAAAGCTAAGAAAAGCAGACTACTCTACTTTCTAGTTATACTACCCTATAGTACTCCTTTTATACCTTAGTAAAGGGCTAGAACGACTTATTACTACCTAAATATCGATAATTGCGATCTAAGAAAAACTATTAAATCTATAATACTTTAGTGCTTTACCCTAATAGTTAGCTATAGACCTTGCTTCCTACTTTACTTATAATATCAAATAGGCTCTCTAAACTAGTTATACTACTTCCCTCCTTATAATAGATATCTAGGGGGTATTTAATACTATCCTCCCTAATAAGCTAGTCCTCTGACTTAAATAATAAGGCTAACTAGATAATATTATTAGATAGGTATAGACTTTTATCTTAGATAGAACTACTATAGTATAGTTTAAAGGAGTATAAACTAAACTATACCTACTTATCTATAGAGTTCTATAGGGTTCTCTAGCCTCCTTAGTACTATATATACTATACCTCTTCCCCTTGCTCTAAAGGAAGGAACTAGAGCTCTAGTTTACTTATATAAATAATATAGTATTCTTCTAGGTTAGATAGAACCTTACCTCTATAGTATATATACTATTATATAACCTATAGGATATACTAGACTAGGGTTAGGATAATATTATTGCTTTTATACTAGATAAGTTTAAGCTCCTTTACTTCTAATAGTCTAGAGTACTAGGATCTTACTAGGTATAAGCTAGTATACTCTATATCGAACCTAGTATAGCCCTAGTTCGCTAGCTAAGTATCTACTTTGACTCCTACCTCTCCTTCTGCCTATATACTAAAATCTAGGGAGTAAAAGTATACTAGGTTATAGTATACCTAAGGGGACTCAATAAAGTCCTATATAGAATACCCCCCCTCGTGATATATAAGGCTACTTAGGCCTATATCCTTTCTATAGCTTCGTATATAGTAGAAACCTAGGTAGAAGGACTTACTCGACTTAGTATAAAGATTATAGGGACTAAAGTATCTACCTAGTAAATTAGCTATATAGAAGACCTCGATAAAGTAATCCGACTAGTAGCCTATATAGTACTACTAGTCTAGTAGATAGTCTTAGTCCTAGTCTTATACTAGGAAAGCAGCTTACCCCTAGTAGAGGTCCTCCTCTTACTCTACTAGAAACGCATAGTAATATGCCTTTATACCTTTGACTTAGCTCACCCCCTTATACTTTGCCTTAGTGCCTATATTCTACTATAGGCCTAGCCTAGAGGGCGCCTAACTAATAAGCTCTACTTACCCCTAACTATAACCTGACTAGAATAGCTTACTGCTCTTATACCCCTCTATAACTAGCCTAACCTTATTACTAAGTAATATATAATAATACTTATATTTATACTATATAGTAAGGAATAAGCTAAGCAAAGGTATTAGACCCTAGTCAAGTTTATAATACCTAGTATAGTCTTCTATTACTCTAATAGTTCCTTACTAGACGAGGGTACTAGTTAGGCTTATATTATCTACTAAGATAGAAAATGAATTCGATATAATAGGAGGCAACTTACCTAGGCAGAGGTTTTCGACGCAGAAATCTATAGAGCAGTAGAAGGCACTAGATAGCTAGTAAAGTACTACTTAGACCTCTATACTCCTACTTTTTACTTCTATATCAATAATATAATAGTTATCTATAGGACTATAGGTCAGATCCTATATAGTTTATAAAAAGAATTTATTAACTTTAGTAAAAGTATTATAGTACTATCCGATAGCTTTAGTCTAACTCTAGACCTATATATACTACTTATATTCTCTAGGCTTCTACTTCAGTATATCCCTGCCCCTTTCTGCATAGATATATAGAATACTATATACGATAGGATACTTATTATAGTTATATAGTACCTAGGATATATTAATATCCTAGGTAACGAAAATATAGATTAGCTCGCTAAGGCCGCTATAATCAGCGACTACCCCGGCTAACCTAACTAACTATACTATATAGCTACTTTACTCGAAAGCCCTAGAATAATTTCCTATATATATCAGATAGTCTGAACTAATAGGAGGTATAACTTCGATCATTAGTAGTATATAAGTATACTAATTAGTTATTAAAGATAGGGCCTATAGGTAATAACGAAACCCCCTATAGAACTATCCCTTCTGAGAGGTACCCTCTAGAGGTATCTTATAGAATAAATAGGCTATAGTAACTTTACTATCTATTATAGATGATTCAGATATATGAGTATAAGTATACTATACTACTATAGGGAACCCTACTAGCTAGGTTACTTCTTATGATATAAACGAGTGAAGATCCCCGCAGGGAAAAAAAAGGGCTAGGAACTCGAATGCATCCTAGGATAGTCAGGATAGGAGCATTTTCAAGCTCTAACGGAGGAATTCAGCGTATACGATGCTATATCTGACTTTAGTAGTAGTAATATAGAGTAATAAGACCTCTCCTTTCCTTTGTATTTCTTTTGTTTAGCGATAAAGTAGCTTTTACTCTACCTATCTATAGATGCCCTATAGGAGGCACTATATATATATACAATTAGATGTAAATGAATCAATCAATCAATATATATAAATAAAATATACCTTCTATAGTATTATTATATAAAGTAAAAGAACTTTCTAAGACTAATAAATAGCTATTACTTCTAAAGATAAGGATATCTTTTAAATTATTAGATAATATAAAACTATTAATTTCTTTTATTTCCTTCTATTTATTTATAACTAGTATTCTATAGTCTATTTACTAAATAAAATATATTACTTCTATACTTCTATATTATACTATTTTTCTATTAACTAAGATATTTAATATTCTTAGAAGCTTATACTCTAATATTAAATACTTATTTTTATTCTATAGGATTCTATAATAACTTATATTAAAGTATAAATATATTATATTAGGTCTAGAAATATTATATTAGAGATAAATAAAATCTCTATTTTTATATTTATATTTATATTTACTATAATTAGAAATTATATATATATAGTATATAAAGGGTACTTATACTTTAGCTATTACCTATAAGTCTTCTAATAAGTAGAAATAATAATAATCCTAAAATTAAGTAAAGTAAATTACTTAACTTTCTAGCTATATTATCTTATTACTTTACTCTTATATCTTAATAAAGGACTTAAGAGACTTATTACTAATTAGATATTAATTATTCTAATTTAATAAAAACTATTAAACTTATAATACTTTAGTATACTACCTTAATATTCTACTATAGATATTATTATTTATCTTACTTATAATATTAAGTAAGTTCTCTAAATAAATTATATTACTTCCTTTTTTTATAATAAATATCTAAGGAGTTTTTAATATTATTCTTTTTAATTAACTAGTCTTCTAACTCTAGTAATAAAGCTAACTAAATAATATTATCTAATAAATATAAATTTTAATCTTAGATTAAACTACTATAGTATAATTTAAAAGAGTATAAATAGAACTTTATCTACTTATTTATAGGGTCTTATAAGGATCTTTAGCTTCCTTAATACTATATATATTATATTTTTTTTCTTACTCTAGAAAGAAGAACTAGCTCTCTAATTTATATATATAGATAATATTATACTTTTCTGAATTAAATAAAACTTTATTTCTACTTTATATATCTTATTATATAACTTTTAAGATATACTAGTTTAAAGCTAAGATAATATTATAGCTTTTATATTAAATAGGTTTAAGCTTCTCTACTTTTAATAAACTAAAATATTAAGCTTATATTAGATATAAATTAATTCTCTTTATATAAAGTTAAATATAGTTTTAGTCTATTAGCTAAATATTTATTTTAACTTCTATTTTATCTTTTACTTATATACTAAAATCTAGAGAGTAAAGGTATATTATATTATAGTATATATATAAAGACTTAATAAAGTTCTATATAGAACTCCCTCTTTTATAATATATAAAGTAGCTTAAGCTTATATCCTTTTAATAGCTTTATATATTATAGAGATCTAAGTAGAAAGATTTTTTTAGTTTAATATAAAAATTATAAGAATTAAAGTCTTTACTTAGTAAATAAGCTATATAGAAGATATTAATAAAGTAATCTAATTAACTACTTATGTAGTATTATTAGTTTAATATATAATCTTAATCTTAATTCTTTATTAGAAAAGTAGTCTTATACTAGTAAAAGTCTTTCTCTTATTTTACTAAAAATATATAGTAATATATTTCTATACTTTTAACTTAGATTACTTCTTTATATTCTACTTTAATACTTATATACTATTATAGGCTTAGCTTAAAGAGTATTTAATTGATAAGCTCTACTTACCCTTAGTAATAATTTAATTAGAATAGCTTATTACTTTTATACCTCTTTATAATTAGTTTAACTTTATTATTAAATAATATATAGAAATCCTAATATTTATACTATATAATAAAGAATAAACTAAATAAAAGTATTAAACTTTAATTAAGTTTATTTTACTTAATATAGTTTTCTATTATTCTAATAGCTCTTTATTAGATAAGAATATAGACTAAATATATATTATCTATTAAGATAGAAAATAAATTTAGTATAATAAAAGTTAACTTCCTTAGATAGAGGTTTTTGATATAAAAACCTATAGAATAGTAGAAAGTATTAAATAGCTAGTAGACTATTATTCTAACTTCTAAGCTCTTACTTTTTACTTCTATATTAATAATATATTAGTTATCTATAGAATAATAATAATAATAATAATAAGAATAATAATAATAATATTCTTATTATATAAGCTTATCGAAGCTAGCTAATTAAGAAAGTATATATAATATATAGTCCCTCTTTAGAATACCTATATAAGAAAACTATATATAGAATTAGAGAAAACCTATATACTATATATTAGCTATAATACTATATTGATTGATTGATTGATTCATTTACATCTAATTGCATGTATACATGGTGCCTCCCGCAGGGCGTCTGTAGATGGGTGGAGTGAGGGCTACCTTGTCGCTGAACAAAAGAAACACAAAGGGAAGGAGTAGTCTTGTTACTCCGTGTCGCTATCGCTCAAGTCAGATACAGGCTATAATACTATAGTAGGCCTATAGAGTACTTATTACTTTAGTACTATATACCTACCTATATTATAGTTATACTAGAGGGAATATATAGCCTAAGGCTATAAAGTAGCTATATATTATATACCTTATAACTATCCTACTAAGAAAGCGAAATTCTATTATTTACCTAATTAGGCTCTCTTAATCAAGTAAGTAGTAAAAGTACTAACGAAGGCAAAGTTATTATACCCTAAAGGGGGTTTATATAAACTAGACTTTTCCCCTATTATTAACTCTTTTTCTTTTTTTTTTCTTACCCTTTATTCTTTTAGTAAGTTTCTTACTTTCTCTTACTCGACTATTAAGTAGAAATAACTCTAATATTTCTAATACTTTACTTAATATCTTATCTATTATATATTTATATTATAGTATTTTTTAGCTTATAGCTAGTCTTCAATAATAATAAAGATAATATTTAAATAACTTTATTTATTATAATTTTATACTAAAGTAAAAGTAAAGCTACTATAATAATCTATAATATTTATTATATTAAGCTTTTTATTAATTAATATACTAAGTATATTCTAAGAGAATATATATTTACTTCCCTTTTATAAAAGGCTTATATTTACTTAAAGAATAATATTAAAGCTAGATAAATATATTACTTTGAGTTTATTATAAACTTTTATACTATTTATATTAAGAAGTTCTTTACTAATTATAATATTATTCCTTATATTTAGTTTCTAAGTAAGTAAACTATTATTATTAGTTTTTACTAAATTTACTATTAATTTTCTTAATATTTTATATAGAATTATACTTATAGTATAATATAAATAATTATAATAAGGATTACTTTAAAGTATAATTACTATTAGTTTACTTTAATACTATTAACTCTTTAAAAATAGATAATAAGTATATTATAAAAGTAATTATTATTTTTAAGATTTTTATATAATTTACTATTACTTATATATTAGTAAGTATTTTTATCTTCTTCTCTAATAACTTACTATTAACCTAATATAAGCTAAAAACATTTATATTCTTATTTAATATAAGCTTAAAATTATATTTAACTTTTATAAATATATTAGTAGTAACTATAAACTTATTATCCCTTTATATTATACTCTTATTAGTTCTACTATAGGTTTATAGCTAAATAATACTATTACTACTATTTATTTTAATACTTTAAAATCTAAGGTTAATTATATCTTATTTATCTTAGAAGTAGAGTTCTTTAATATTATAGAGATCTTAGATAACTTTAGTACTCTTATATTAGCTTTATAAAAAGATAATAGTATTAATACTAATAAAGAGGATAAAAATAAAAGTAATTAAAGTAATATAAAGTATTACTAAGTATAAGAAGATAAGGTTTAAGTCTAAAATAAAGAAGTAGTATATTAAGGAAGCCTTATTATAATATAGTAGCTATTTTTCTTATCTTTTATAGTAACTATCGATTAATATAATATATTTAATCTTATTCTTAGGGTAGAGTAAACTCTTAGTATCCCTTTTATAACCTTATATCTTCTTAATATTTTCTTATTTTTCTTTATATTTATCTTAAGTTTATCCTTACTCTTTAGTCTATATTATTAATAACTTTTTCTCTATTAGTAGTATTTATTATAATAATATACTAATATAATTAATATTCTATAAGATAATTAGTATTTAGTAGCTATTATATAATAGCTCTTACTTTAATTAAGTCTAAGAGCTCTTATTATAAGCTCTTCTTATTTATTATCCTAAGGTAGATAGTTCTAAGCTTTAGGTCTATATTAGGATAACTAAAAGCTAAATATTATATATTCTTTCTACCCTTTATATAAGGGTATTAAAGTAATATAATATCTAAGACTTTTACTTAAAATAAAAAAGCTTATAAGCTTATCTTCTTAGTCTTAACTTAAGTAAGTAGTAAGCTCTCTACTTTAGTAAAGCTATTCTATAGAGATAGTAGCTTAATAGTAAAGATAAAGAAATTAATAACTTAGGTTTCTTATCTTAGTCTCTAGTTTACTATAAAGTTTATTTTCTATTTCTAAATTTATTCCTTCTATAGTATATTAAGGATTTCCTCCTTTTCGTTGAGTTAACTATAAAGCTATTGAGTATTTAGCTTATAATAGGGTTCTTCTAGCTCTAAGGCCTAAGAATATTAGATTTAATATTAATATCGATATATTATAATAAATCTCTTTATCTTTATAATTTCTTTATAGAGAAATTATACTATAAGTAATATTATAAATCGTTTCTTAAAAGTAGTAACCTAAGTATTTAAGTATAAGTCTAGTAGTAAATAGAATATCTCTATTTCGAAGTTATAGATAGCTATCTTCTTATATATTTTAGCTATTATTTATAAGTAGTTATTTTAAATAACTATAAGTATCTTTATTAGTCTCTTCGACTAACTTCTAGGTAAAGTAAGCTAATACTATATTAAAGCTTTATATACTATTATATTTTTAATATATATAATATATATAGTTCTTACTTTAAAAAAACTAGAGCCTTATATTTTTACTATAATATAAATAAATATATACTACTATATAGTTATTTTTATAGTTATTTTCTCTATATATATATACTACTAAAGTTATTAATCTAGTTATACCCTAAGGAATCTAGTTCTTTACTATAGTTTAAGTATAATCTTACTAAGAATAAGCTTTATTATTGATATTATTTTCTTTTTTATAAAGTATACTAGTTTACTCTTCTTTATATTAAAGACTATCTCTCTTTCTTTTACTTAGTATTTATAAATATTCTATATAGTATAAAGATACTTTATTACTTATTTAGTTATTCTATTATATATAAGTAAGTTTATATTATTAGTAAAGCTAATAATTATAACTTTATATTTTTCCTATAGTATAATATAAAGAGAAATAATATAAAGAATAAAGAAAATTAATAAAAAGAGTAACTCTTATAATACTCTAGTAGGAATATTAAAAATCTAAGACTTAGCCTTATTAAAGATAAGCTTTACTTTTCTATCTATAAAGTAAAATTATAGAAACTTTACTACTTATTCTAAGAACTCTATATCCCCTATTATTTAAATAAAATATCTATAGTAGACTTAATTAAAAGCCTTACTAAGGTTAAAAAGAAGTAATAAAGTAATACTATTATAGCTCTATATTATCCTTATTATATCTATAATTACTTATATTATATATTTTATACTCTTATATACTTTATTCCTTATTTAATTATCTAAGAAGAGCCTTTATTATTATATATAAAGTAACCTTCTAAGTAATAATTTTCTCTATAATTTTACTAAAGTAATTTAATAGGGAAATTAGCTTCTAGCTACTAGCTTACTTTATTACTTCTATTAGTTTACTTAGCTTTTATAATACTATAACTTTTACTAGTTTAAACTACTCTAAGAAGTATCTTAAGTAGAAACTAGTTATAGTTAATATAGTAATCGCTTTATAGATAAGCTCTTTATATACCTTAAGGAATCTATTATTTATTTAGTTATTCCTTATTATCTTTTAGCTATTAGTATCTTATAAGACCTCTATAATATCAACCTTTATAATATCTAAGCTTATTTTAAACTTATTTCTATCTTATTTTAGCTAGTTAATCTATTCTAGAGTTATCTTAGCTTTAATATAAAGGAAGAATTATTTTACTAGGATCTTAGTTTTCTTATAGTATAAGGAAGCTAGCTTTCTATTCTCTATAGCTTATAAGCTAGGAATATATACTACTTTTATAAATATAAAGCTATATAGCTTTACTTACTTTATAAGTACTTAGAGCTTCTTTTTATTTTTTATTACTTTAGTTATTATATTCCTCTATATTTAGGCCTTAATAAAGTTAATATATTTCTTTTATTTAAGTAGAGCTTCTTTTAAGTTATTATAATATAATTTAGTCCTTATTACTTACTACTACTATTTAGTTCTTTAAGTAGTTCTTATTATAATCATAACTTCTCTAGTCTATTATACTATTCTTCTCCTACTTAGTTTCTTCTTCTATAAGTAGGCCTTAATAGCTACTTATAGTAGAAATACTATAAGGTTATACTACTCTTTCTTATAGTCTTTTATTATCTTAATCCTCTTAGGTTATAGAAAACTAATTATAATATATCTAAGTAGGTTTTAGTTAAAGAGTTACTAGCTAAAGCTTAATATCTATTCCTCTTTAGTATTATTATCCTTAATCTATACTATTACTATTTATAAGAAGTAGTTAGATCTTAGTAGGTCTAGTAGTCTATTATAAGTAATATCTAGTATCGAATCTACTTAGATATAATTAATTATTAAATTTCTTTTTTCTTAATTCTTTTTTTAGACTTTAGTTAATTCCCCTTATAGAGTAAAGAATAATATATCTTAGTTACTAGTAAGCTAATAAAAGACTTTAACCTTAGTACTTATTCGATTGAATTTATCCTAAATTAGTAAGTATAGATTTATATCCCCTATTAGTATAATTTATTTCTTAGACTATAGCTAATTTATAAGAGTATATAGAGCTATCTACTACTCCTCCCTATATATATACTACTAAATATATATAAATATAACTATAATAGCCCCTATTATTATCTATAGTATAACTATAGCTTAGTCTTTTCTTATTTATCTAGACTACTTTTATAGCTTGAAGTACTTATTTATATATAAAGCTATTTAGTTACTTTCTTCCTAGAGGAAGTAATACTTACCCCCTTAGGGGTAGTATAAGCTCCTTATATAGGTATTAATACCTAACTCCTATACTATAATAATATTGAAGTACTCAATTACTTAGTATATTACTATTATATTTATATATTTCCCCTATATATTCTAAGTAACTAGCTATATACTTATTATATAGATTAGAAGTATATACTTTATTTTAACTATTCTAAGCCCTTAGTATTAGTAGGTATCTACTATAGTATCTTAGTAATACCTTGCTTAGCTAGATATATAGTAGTAGTAGTAGTATTTGAGCTTATAGCTTAGCTTCCTTTAGCCCTTCTAGCTAGTTATCTTCTTTATAGGGCAACGATTATAAAGTTGCTAGTTAGTCTATCCTTAGCTCTCAGTCATTCTAGGGCAGTACTGAGTAAAGGTAGTAGCTCTGCGAAGGTCAAGGCCCTACCTAAGTATAGAATTACAAGATAAATCCTATATAGTTCTTAAAAAGAATTTATTAGCTTTAGTAAAAGTATTTTAATACTTATTAATAGCCTTAGTCTTACTTTAGACTTATATATACTACTTATATTGTTTAGGTTACTACTTTAGTATATCTCTACTCCCTTCTATATAAATATTTAAAATAATATATATAATAAGATATATATTATAATTATATAGTACTTAGAATATATTGATATTCTAAGTAATAAGGATATAGATTAACTTACTAAAGTATCTATAATTAGTAATTATATTAAATAACCCAATAGACTACTCTATATAGCTTTTATACTCGAATGACTTAAAATAATATCCTATATATATTAGGTAGTCTAAACTAATAAGAAGTATAATTTTAATTATTAGTAGTATATATTTTGAGCTCTTATTAAGTAAGAATATAAGTATTTTTAGCTTATACTAGATTAATAGTAAGTTAGTAGAAAAGAAGATAAAAATACTTACTAATATATAAGTAATAGTATTCTAACCCTAATATAAAGTAATAGTAGACTATATAAAGGTCTCGAAAATAATAATTACTTTTTTAATATACTTATTATCTATTTTTAAAGGGTTAATAGTATTAGAGTAGACTAATAGTAATTATACCTTAAAGTAGTCCTTATTATAATTATTTATATTATACTATAGATATAACTCTATATAGAATACTAAGAAAATTAATAGTAGACTTAGTAAAGACTAATAGTAATAGTTTACTTATTTAGAAACTAGATATAAGAGATAATATTATAATTAGTAAAGAACTTCTTAATATAAATAGTATGAAAGTTTATAATAAACTCAAAGTAATATATTTATCTAGCTTTAATATTATTCTTTAAGTAAATATAAGCCTTTTATAAAAGGGAAGTAAATATATATTCTCTTAGAATATACTTAGTATATTAATTAATAAAAAGCTTAATATAACAAATATTATAGACTATTATAGTAGCTTTACTTTTACTTTAGTATAAAATTATAATAGATAAAGTTATTTAAATATTATCTTTATTATTATTAAAGACTAGTTATAAGCTAGAAAATACTATAATATAAATATATAATAGATAAGATATTAAGTAAAGTATTAGAGATATTAGAATTACTTTTATTTAATAATTAAATAAGGGAAAGTAAGAAACTTACTAAAAGAATAAAGGGTAAGGAGGAAAGAAAAAGAAGAAGAGTTAATAATAGGAGAGGAGTCTAGTAACTTTGCCCTTATTAGTATTCTTACTACTTACTTGATTAGAAGGGCTTAATTAGGTAAGTAATAGAATTTTGCTTTCTTAGTAGGATAACTATAAAGTATATAATATATAGTTACCTTATAGCTTTAAGCTATATACTCTCTTTAATATAGCTATAATATAAGTATATAGTATTAAAGTAATAAATACTCTATAAGCCTACTATAGTATTATAGCTGATATATAGTATATAGGTTTTCTCTAACTCTATATATAATTTTCCTATATAGGTATTCTAAAGAGGGACTATATACTATATATACTTTCTTAGCTAGCTAGCTTTAATAAGCTTATATAATAAGAATATTATTATTATTATTATTAATAAAAAGCTTAGTATCTAGCTAACTTTATTAACTAAGCTCCCTTTTATTAAGTACTTACTAGTACTATAAGTACTATTATACTTATAGTTGCTCTTATTACTATACTAAGGTTACTATAATTAAGAGTCTATAATATAGTAAGGAGAATAGTAAATTAAATTCTAAGTAAATATTATAAGTAATTAAGGCTAGAGTAATTGATTAATATAAAGGAATTATAAATAAATATAATATTTAAGTATATATTACTACTTATAGTTATAGTATATTTCTATTAAGGGTACTAGTAAGCACCTAATAAGAGGGGGCTTAGTTAATAAAGTTAACTAGATATTAGGTTTTTTATTAAGCTAATAAGAAGAGAGTATAAGCTATAATAGGTTATCTAATATATAGTATATTAC
The DNA here is from genome assembly GCA_021272945.2 of Cytospora paraplurivora. Lineage (NCBI taxonomy): Eukaryota > Fungi > Ascomycota > Sordariomycetes > Diaporthales > Cytosporaceae > Cytospora > Cytospora paraplurivora. The sequence goes on along the minus strand of JAJSPL020000086.1, from coordinate 14,158 downwards.
TATAGTATAAATATCTATTCTTATATTTATTATTTAAATAATAAATATATTAATATTTAAGATATTCAGTTTAAAGTTTAAATAATACCTTAATAACTCTTTTATATTTTTATAATATATTTTTATTATTATAAGAGAAATTAATATACTATAATCAAATCTAATATTAATATTTATAATATTCTAAATAAAGTAAATATTAAAGAAGTTTTATTATTTTTTTAAAAAATTATTTTTAGATAAATTATTAAAGTAAATAAGTTAATAATTAAAGTTTAGAAGGTATTTATAATATTATTTAAAAGTTATATATTAAACTATATAAATAAGAGTTATTAAAATATATTAATTATAATAATATTAATATAAAAACTATTTATAATTATAATTATATATATATATATATATTAATAAAGTAATTTATAATATATTTAATAAACTTATTTTATTAAATTCAATTAGAAATTATCTTAATATATAAAATAATATATAGATTAATTATTAAAAAGCTAAAATATATTTATTTATATAAAAAGAATATTATATTATATATTTAGCTTTTTATTAATACTTATATAATTTATATTTATAAATATTAGAATTAAAAATTAATCAAGTTTTATTATATATTTTAAATATATTTATATTTATATTTTTTTAAAAGTATTATATTATTAATTATCTTCTATTTTTTATTTATATATTCTTTTAACTTTTTATTATATAAATAAATATTTATACTATAATTATAGATATTTATATTCTTCTTATATACTATATATTATATAAACTAGCCCTTACTACTATAAACTTATTTAATTAGCTTAATAAAAAACTTAGTACTTAGCTAACTTTATTAACTAGGTTCCCTCTTTTATTAAGTACCTACTAGTACCTTTAATAGAAATATACTATAACTATAAGTAGTAATATATACTTAAATATTATATTTATTTATAATTCCTTTATATTAATCAATTACTCTAGCCTTAATTACTTATAATATTTACTTAGAATTTAATTTACTATTCTCCTTACTATATTATAGACTCTTAATTATAGTAACCTTAGTATAGTAATAAGAGCAACTATAAGTATAATAGTACTTATAGTACTAGTAAGTACTTAATAAGAGGGAGCTTAGTTAATAAAATTAGTTAAATACTAAGCTTTTTATTAGGCTAATAAGAAGAAGGTATAAGCTATAGTATATTATCTAATATATAGTATATTACTATAGTATAAATACCTATAATTATAAGAATAGATATTCATACTATGATTAAAGATTCTTATACTATAGTAATATACTATATATTGAACTAAGCCTCTATTGCTATACTCTCGTCTGATTAGCCTAAGCCCTACTTAAGCTATTGTACTTGAATCGCTATATTTCAATTGCTTTAATTCAGTTCAATCACTTTACTTCAGTTCAATCGCTTCAATTCAATCGCTTCAATTCAATCGCTTCAATTTAGTCAATCGCTTCGTTTCAGTTAGTCGCTTTAATTCAGTACGCTTCAATACAGTCAATCGCTTCGATTCATATATCAGTTTAGACGCAGAGGGTTAGTCAGTAGAATAGATAGGCTATACTTTTTTTTCTAGCTAACTAGAGGAAAGTATATCGATAAGGGCTCTCTATAGCAATATATAGTATATTGCTATAGTTTAAAAATACTCAATCATAGTGTAAATATCTATTCTTATAATTATAGTGAGAATATCTATTCTCTTTATTATAAATTATAATAATAAATTATAACTTAAAATAAATAGATATTATTAAAGCTTTTAATAATTAATCTAAATATTATTTTATTTAATAAATATCTTTTTTTAATCTTAATTATATATTATATAATATATTTAAAACTATATTATTAATATAAAATTAATATATAATTAAAATATTTCTTTAATTATAAGTATTATATTTAGAGAATAAGGATTTATACTAGCTATTTAGGTATTTATACTAGTAGGTATATATTATATATTAGATGAATTTGACCTACTATTATAACCTCCTCTAATTAGCTCGATGAAAAACTTAGTACTTAGTAAACCTTATTAGCTTTATCAACTACCTACTAGTACTATAGGTATAACTATACTTATAGTTGCTCCTATAAGTATATTATAGTACTATATATAGCTATAACTATTATAGGCTATAATACTATAGAAATCAATTATATAAGGAAGTTTGAAACTATCTAAAAATTATAAAAATAAAGGCTATCTAATAGTATAGAGATATTTATATTAAGTATACTATATAATATATTATAGGCAAGTAACTATTAATCTTATAGGTAATATATAACTATAAACGAATATACTCTAAATCGCCTAGAAATAATATTATTAATTATCGACGCCCTTTATAGCCTTTGCAGCCTTTGTAGCCTTTATAGCCTTCATAGCCTTTGCAGCCTTTATAGCTTAGCTACTCTAGCTACCTTAGCTACCCTAGCTATTCTAGCTATATAGGATAGTAGTCTTCCTTAGCTACCTTAATAATCTCTTTAATGACTTTAGGTAACCTATTAATAGTAGTACTAAGCGCTCTTACTACTAACCTTATACTTATATATACTTTTTTAGCTAACTAAGTACCTAACCTATTAGTAGATAACTTATCTTATAATACTTTTAGCTTATTCTTCGAGCCTTTTAGTTACTCTCCCTTCTACTTTATACCTTATACTATAAGTAGTAGTAGTAGTAGTAGTAGCTAGAACTCTAAGGTATTAGTATTATCTATCTATATAAGGCTATTATTAAATTCCTACTATAAGTTTACTTACTATACTAATAATAATATCTACCTTATCTTATTCTTTGCTTTACTTCTTATACTTCTAGTATTACTAGTTGTCTTCTAAGCTAATATAATACTACTAAAGATACTTTATTTAGAGGAAGAAAAAGTTACTATATTATATAGCTAGCTATATATATTTATAATAATCTTAGGCTTAGCGATTATAAGCATCCTTCTTTCTTTTCTCTTTCTACCCCTTAGTTTCACCTCCTAGGATAGTATTATCAAAAGCGAAGTATTACCTTATAGCCTAGATCCTTATACCCTTACTTAGCGCTCTTGCGCTTTCCCCTTCCCCCCCCCCCTCTCATTATATTGCCTAACCTAACCCTAATATACCTAGAGCGATCGCTCATAGTACTTATTTCTTAATTATCAAAGATAACTAACCTCACCCTATATATAATTATACCTAGTATAATTAGATTAAGCTTATCTCCTTCCCTCTTACTTATAACTTACTATTCACTATTATTTTAGTAGAACTATAATAGTAAGAAGAAGACTAGTTTACCTAGTATACTATTTTTAATATAATAATAAGTATATTAGATAGTATACTTACTCCTTTTCTAAGTAAGTCCTAAGTATAAGCTACTTAAGTAATATATACCTAGAAAGCTATATTAACTATATTTATTACTATTATTACTACTACTACTATAGTAGGCTCCTAGTAAGTACTAAGCCTACTAGGAGCTAGGCTAATTAATAAGCCCTCCCTACTATAGAGTCTAATATACTACTCTTATATATAGGCTACCCTTATATATTATATAACTAGACTTACTACTATAGTAATTAACTCTATAGTTATAATAATTAACCCTATAGCTATTATATAATTCTTATATTTGATCCTACCTTAGCTTATAGAGCTATATTAGCTATTATTAATAATATATATTATTATTATAGCTATTCTAGCTTTTATCCCTCTTTAACCTAAATATAAAGTAAAGAAACTAGTAATACTAATAGTACTACTAAAGCTTAATAATTAACTCTTTCTCTATATCCCTAAAGGATATAAATAGTATAACTAAATTATTATAGAAGCGAAAATCATATTACTCGAAGTAATTAGATTATAGCTAACTAAGATTAAAAAAGTCTAGAAGGTCTACTTAGGTTTTATTATCTACTTAGCTAATTATATTATTTAAGACTATTTCCTTATTCCTTAGTTATTCCTAGAAACTTATAGACTCTAACTAGAAGTAGTAGCTTAATAGTATATATATATCTTATTAAAAGTCCTAGTAACTATCTATATTATTATAAGTAGATTCTATAATATTACTTCTCTCCTTATATAAGAGCTTATTATAGCTATAGGTATTATACTAGTTGCTTATTATATATCTTACTACTAGTAGGACTCTATATTAGACTAAAAGTAAGTAGTTTCCTTCCTTATCTTAGTTAAGCTTAGCTTTTAAGTTCTAGGCTTACTACTAGCCTAATATATCGAATATAAAATATAAATTACCTAGTATATAACCTACTAGGACTTTTATAACCTATATAACTATATATATACTATATACTATAATAATGATAGTAGATAAGAGTATAATCTAAACTATATATTTTTATTTAAATATATAAACTACTATAGTCTTTATTAAGCTAGCTTTATTAAATATCTAGTTAGACTTAGGTAATAAAATAAGTATATAATCTACTTAATATAGAAATAGCTCTAAATAATTAAGTAGCTAAAAGCTTAAGAATATTATATAGCTTACTTATAGGATAAAACTCTTACTCTAGCTAAGCTTAAATCTTTAGGTAATACTAGGATATATACTCTTATTCTAAATACTTTAATTTAAGCTCCTACTATAATAAGTATTATACCTACTTCTAGGAGCTCTAACCCTATTATAATAGATATCTCTATAATTAAAGTTCTTCTTCTTTTAACTAAATAATAGGAAGACTCTTACTTATACCCCTATAATATAATTAGGCCCTCTAGATATTCTAAGCTAATATTTAATAGTATAGCTTAATATAAGATATAGTATTTAACTTTATATTTAATTCTAAAGTAGATATTATCCTAATTTAAGAGCTATAAGTATTTTTCTAGGATATTTGATACTTTACTAAGATATATTTAGCCTATAATACTTTTACTCCTTTAGAAGACTAGTAAGATTCTTTACTTATATTTACCTTTATTTAAAAATCCTTATAAAATACTCCTTTTTAACTATACTCTTTTTAGTTAAATACCTACTATATTATAGTAATTTACTATATTATTATTATTAATATCTATTAATAGCTATTAAGTACTAATATATTCTTTTCTTAACTTAAGTACTAAGAACTTCCTCCTTAGACTATTATTACTAGTAATTTTAATATAGTCTACTAATTATAGTAGCTTAGATACTCCTCTTACTTAAGACTAAGCAAATAAGTAGCTTCTTAAGTAGAAGTAGCTTAGCTTACTCTAATTAACTTATTTACTCTTATATATAATTAGAGTAATATTATTAACTTTATCTTTACTAATATCCCTAATATATATACTTAAGTCCTTAATATAATATATATAAGATTAGATTATTCTACTCTATAAATAGATATTTTCTAACTTACTTCTTCTATTTATTTAAAATAGTATTTCTAAATAGATAAGGAAAAATATATTAATTTTATCTAGCTTACTAAATAATATATTTAATACCTACTATATATTATTACTACTATAGAAGACTTAGAACTTCTAGTATATTTTATTACTACTTTACTTTAGAATTACCTAGTAGTAACTAGAGTCTTAATTCTAGCTTCTAGCTACTTAGTAAACTAATAGAATAAAGACTACTAGAATATATATATAGTAATACTTATTATTACCTTAAGTAACCTCTTATAAGTAAGATATACCTTCTATAATATTACTAAATAGAATAAGAAAAACTTTTAGGATTAGTAAATCTTTAAAGCCTTTAAGGATAAAAATATCTTTTAGATTATTAAGTAGTATAAAACTATTAATACTTTTTATTTCTCTTTATTTATCTATAATTAGTATTCTATAGTCTACTTAATAGATAAGGTAGAATACTTCTATACTTCTATCTTATATTATTTTTCTATAGATTAAGATATCTTATACTCTTAGGAACTTTTATTCTAGGCTAAAATCTCTTTTTTTATCTTATAAGACCCTTTAATTACTTATACTAAAGTATAAATATATTATATTAAGTTTAAAAATACTATATTAAGAATAGATAGAATCTTTATCTCTATATTCTTATTTATATTTATTATAATTAAGGACTATATATAAGTACTATATAAGGAGTATTTTCGCTTTAGATATTACTTATAGATCTTTTAATAAGTAGAAATCTCAATAATCTTAAAGCTAAAAAAAGTAGATTACTCTACCTTTTAGTTATATTATCCTATAGTATTACTTTTATACTTTAGTAAAAGGTTAGAATAACTTATTACTACTTAAATATTAACTATTATAATCTAGGAAAAACTACTAAATCTATAATACTTTAGTATTTTATTCTAATAGTTAGCTATAGATTTTACTATTTATCTTACCTATAATATTAAATAAGTTCTCTAAGCTAGTTATATTATTTTTCTCTTTATAATAAATATCTAAAAAGTATTTAATACTATCTTTTCTAATAAGCTAGTCTTCTAACTTAAATAATAAAGCTAACTAGATAATATTATTAGATAGATATAGATTTTTATTATAGATAGAACTATTATAGTATAATTTAAAAGGGTATAAATAGAATTATATTTACTTATCTATAGAGTCTTATAGGGTTCTCTAGCCTCCTTAGTATTATATATATTATATTTTTCTTCTTTATTCTAAAAGAGGGAACTAAAGCTTTAGTTTACTTATATAGATAATATAGTATTTTTCTAGGTTAAATAGAACTCTACCTCTATATTATATATATTATTATATAATTTATAGAATATATTAGACTAAAGCTAGAATAATACTATTACTTTTATACTAGATAAGTTTAAACTCTTTTACTTCTAATAATCTAGGGTATTAGAATCTTACTAAATATAAGCTAATATACTCTATATAGAACTTAATATAGCTCTAGTTTATTAACTAAGTATTTACTTTAATTCTTATTTCTCTTTTTACTTATATACTAAAATCTAAGGAATAAAAGTATACTAGATTATAGTATATTTAAGGAGACTTAATAAAATCCTATATAAAATACTCTTTCTTATAATATATAAAGCTACCTAGGTATATATTCTTTCTATAGCTTTATATATAATAGAAACCTAAGTAGAAAGACTTATCTAACTTAGTATAAAAGTTATAAGAGCTAAAGTATCTACCTAGTAAATTAGCTATATAAAAGACTTTAATAAAGTAATCTAATTAGCTATTTATATAATACTACTAGTTTAATAGATAGTCTTAGTCTTAGTCTTATATTAGAAAAGTAGCTTTCTTCTAATAGAAGTCCTTCTTTTATTCTACTAGAAATATATAATAATATACTTCTATACTCTTAATATAGATTACCCTTTTATTTTCTACTTTAGTACTTATACTCTACTATAGGCCTAGCTTAAAGAGTATTTAACTAATAAGCTCTACTTACCCCTAGCTATAACCTAACTAGAATAGCTTACTACTCTTATATCTCTTTATAATTAGTTTAACCTTATTATTAAATAATATATAGTAATACCTATATTTATATTATATAGTAAGGAATAAACTAAATAAAGGTATTAGACTTTAATCGAATTTATAATACCTAATATAGTCTTTTATTATTCTAATAGCTCTTTATTAGATAAGAATACTAACTAAGCTTATATTATCTATTAAGATAGAAAATAAATTCGATATAATAGAGGGTAATTTACTTAGGTAGAAGTTTTTAATATAGAAATCTATAGAGTAATAGAAAGTATTAAATAATTAGTAAAGTATTATTTAGACTTCTAAGCCCTTATTTTTTACTTCTATATTAATAATATAATAGTTATCTATAGGATTATAAGATAGATCTTATATAGTTTATAAAAGGAATTTATTAGCGTTAGTAAAAGTATTATAATACTTTCTAATAGCTTTAGTCTAACTCTAGATCTATATATATTACTTATATTCTCTAAGCTATTACTTTAGTATATTTTTACTTTCTTCTACTTAGTTATATAGACTATTATATATAATAAGATATTTATTATAATTATATAATACTTAAGCTATATTAATATTTAAGGTAATAAAGATATAGATTAGCTTATTAAGGCCTCTATAATTAGTAACTACTTAAGTTAACTTAACTAATTATACTATATAGCTATTATACTTAAAGGTCTTAGAATAATTTTCTATATATATTAGATAATTTAAACTAATAAGAAGTATAATTTTAATTATTAGTAATATATAAGTATACTAATTAGTTATTAAAGATAAAGCTTATAAGTAATAATAAAACTCTTTATAGAACTATTCCTTTTAAGAAGTACCTTCTAAAAGTATTTTATAGAATAGATAAGCTATAATAACTTCGCTATCTATTATAGATAATTTAGATATATAAGTATAAATATACTATACTACTATAGGGAACCCTATTAGCTAGATTACTTCTTATAGTATAGATAAGTAAAGATCCCTTTAAGGAAAAAGAAGAGCTAAGACTTTGAATATATTCTAAGATAAATAGAATAGGAATATTTTTAGGCTCTAATAAAGGAATTCAGTATCTATAATATTATATCTAATATTAGTAATAGTAATATAGAGTAATAAGACTTTTCTTTTCCTTTATCTTTTATTTATCTAGTAATAAGGTAATAAACTCTATCTATCTATAAATACTCTATAAGAGGTACTATATATTTATATAGATAGATATAAATAAATTAATTAATTAATTAATTAGCGATTATAAGGAGAGGGTTATAGTTAGCAAAGTTATAATTTAGCTAATAGAAGCTATTAATATCTTCTCTCCTTAAGTAGTAGCTAGTTTCGATAATATTTTCGAGATTAATTAATTAATTGATTAATTAATTTATTTATATCTATATATATAAATATATAGTACCTCTTATAGAGTATCTATAAATAAATAGAGTTTACTACTTTATTATTAGATAAATAAAATATAAAAGAAAGAAGAAGTCTTATTACTCTATATTATTATTACTAAAGTTAGATATAGTATTATAAATACTAAATTCTTCTATTAGAGCTTAAAAATACTTCTATCTTATTTATCTTAAAATATATTTAAGGTCTTAGTTCTTCCTTTTCCCTAAAGAAATCTTTACTTATCTATAGTATAGAAAGTAATTTAACTAATAGAGTTCCCTATAGTAGTATAATATACTTATACTTATATATTTAAATTATCTATAATAGATAATAAAATTATTATAGCTTATTTATTCTATAAGATACTTCTAGAGAATACTTCTTAGAAGAGATAGTTCTATAAAGGGTTTTATTATTACTTATAAGCTTTATCTTTAATAACTAATTAGTATACTTATATACTACTAATAATTAAAGTTATACTTCTTATTAGTTTAGATTATCTAATATATATAAGAAATTATTCTAAATCTTTTAAATATAATAGCTATATATTATAATTAATTAAGTTAATTAAGATAGTTACTAATTATAAAAGCTTTAATAAGCTAATCTATATCTTTATTATTAAGAATATTAATATAGCTTAAGTACTATATAATTATAATAAGTATTCTATTATATATAGTATTTTATATAGCTAAGTAAAAGGGAGTAAGAATATATTAAAGAAGTAGCTTAGAGAATATAAGTAGAATATATAAGTCTAGAGTAAAACTAAAGCTATTAGAAAGTATTATAATACTTTTACTAAAGCTAATAAATTTCTTTTATAAACTATATAAGCCTTATCCTATAATTCTATAGATAACTAATATATTATTAATATAAAAATAAAAAATAGAAGCTTAGAAGTTAAAGTAGTACTTTATTAGTTATTTAATATCTTTTACTATTCTATAGATCTCTATATTAAAAACTTCTATTTAAATTAACTTTTATTATACTATATTTATTTTCTATCTTAATAAATAATATAAGCTTAATTAATACTTTTATCTAATAAGGAGCTATTAGAGTAATAAAAAACTATATTAAATAATATAAACTTAATTAAAGTCTAATACCTTTATTTAGCTTATTCTTTATTATATAATATAAATATAAATATTACTATATATTATTTAGTAATAAGGTTAAACTAATTATAAGGAGGTATAAGAATAATAAGCTATTCTAGCTAAGTTATAGCTAGAAGTAAATAGAGCTAATTTATTAGTCTCCTTTTAAACTAAGCCTATAGTAGAAAGTAAATACTAAAATAGAAAGTAAGTAGGTATTCTAGGTTAAAAATATAAAAGTATATTACTATATATTTCTAGTAAAATAAAAAGAAGACTTTTACTAATAGTAGATTATTTTCCTAATATAGAATTAAAACTAAGACTATCTACTAAATTAATAATATTATATAAATAGCTAATTAAATTACTTTATTAAGATCTTTTATATAATTTATTTATTAAGTAGATACTTTAGCTCTTATAACTTTTTTACTAAGTTAAGAGGGTCTTTCTACCTAGGTTTCTATTATATATAAAGCTATAGAAAAAATATAAGCTTAAGTAGCTTTATATATTATAAGAAAAAATATTCTATATAAGACTTTATTAAATCCTTATAAGTATATTATAATTTAATATACTTTTACTTCTTAAATTTTAGTATATAAGTAGAATAAGAAGTAAGAGTTAAAGTAAATATCTAACTAATAGACTAATATTATATTAAGTTTTATATAAAGTATATTAGTTTATATTTAGTAAGATTCTAATACTTAGAAATATTAAAAGTAGAAAAGCTTAAACTTATCTAATATAAATATAATAATATTATTTTAATTCTAATCTAATATATCTTAAAAGTTATATAATAGTATATATATAATAGAAGTAAAGTTCTATTTAATTTAGAGAAGTATAATATTATCTATATATATAAACTAAAGCTTAAGTTCTCTCTTTTAAAGTAAAAGGAAAAAATATAGTATATATAGTACTAAGGAGACTAAAGAGCTCTATAAGACTCTATAAATAAGTAAATAAAAGTCTATTTATACTCCTTTAAATTATATTATAATAGTTTTATTTAAGATAAAAGTCTATATTTATTAGATAATATTATTTAATTAGCTTTATTATTAAAGTTAGAAGACTAGCTTATTAAAGAGAATAATATTAAAAGCTTCCTAGATATTTATTATAAAGAGAGAAATAATATAATTAGTTTAGAGAGCTTATTTAATATTATAAATAAAATAAATAATAAGGTCTATAATAGATTATTAGAGTAAAATACTAAAGTATTATAGATTTAGTAGTTTTTCTTAGATTATAATAGTTAATATTTAAATAGTAATAAATTATTCTAATTCTTTACTAAAGTATAAAAGTAGTATTATAGAATAATATAACTAAAAAGTAGAATAATTTATTTTTCTTAGTTTTAGGATTATTAAGATTTCTATTTATTAGAAGATTTATAAGTAATATCTAAAGCAAAAGTATCCTTTATATAATATATATATATAGTCCCTAATTATAGTAAATATAAATAAGAGTATAAAAATAAAGATTCTATTTATTCCTAATATAGTATTTTTAGACTTAATATAATATATTTATATTTTAATATAAGTAATTAAAGAATCTTATAAAATAAAAGAAGAGATTTTAGTTTAAAGTAAAAGTTCCTAAGAATATAAGATATCTTAATTTATAGAAAAATAGTATAAAATAGAAGTATAAAAGTATTTTATTTTATCTAATAAATAAACTATAAAATACTAGTTATAGATAAATAAAGGGGAATAAAAAGTATTAATAGCTTTATATTATCTAATAATCTAAAAGATATCTTTATTTTTAAAAGCTTTAGAAATCTACTAATCTTAGAAGTTTCTCTTATTTTATCTAATAATATTATAAAAGATATATTTTATTTATAGGAAGTTACTTAGAGTAGTAATAAGTATTATTATATATATATTCTAGTAGTCTTTATTCTACTAGTTTACTAAGTAGCTTAAAGCTAGAATTAAGACTCTAATTATTATTAAGTAGTTTTAGAGTAAGATAATAAGGAAATATACTAAGAGTTTTAAATCTTCTAGAGTAATAGTAATATATAGTAAGTATTAAATATATTATTAAGTAAGCTAGATAAAGTTAATATATTTTTCTTTATCTACTTAGAAGTATTATTTAGAATAAATAAAAGAAGTAGGTTAAAAGATATTTATCTATAAAGTAAAATAATCTAATCTTATATATATTATATTAAAGACTTAAGTATATATACTAAGGATATTAGTAAAGATAAAGTTAATAGTATTATTCTAATTATATATAAGAATAAATAAGTTAGTTAAAATAAACTAAGTAGCTTTTACTTAAGTAGTAACTTATTTACTTAGTTCTAAATAAAAGGGGTATTTAAGCTACTATAATTAATAGACTATATTAAAGTTACTAATAATAATAATCTAAGGAGGAAGTTCCTAGTATTCGAATTAAAAAAGAAGTATATTAGTACTTAATAGCTACTAGTAGATATTAGTAATAATAATATAATAAATTACTATAATATAAATATATATTTAATTAGAAGAAGTATAATTAAAAGAAAGTATTTTAAAGAGATTTCTAAGTAAAAGTAAAGATAAGTAGAGTATCCTACTAATCTTCTAAAAGAATAAATATATTATAAGCTAAATATATTTTAATAAAGTACTATATATTCTAAAGAAGTACTTATAGTTTCTATATTAGGATAATATCTACTTTAGAGTCGAATATAAAGTTAAGTACTATATATTATATTAAGCTAGACTACTAAATATTAGCTTAGAATATCTAGAAGTCTTAGTTATATTATAGGGGTAAAAGTAAAGGTCTTCTTATTATTTAGTTAAGGTAAGAAAGACTTTAGTTATAGAAATATCTAATATAAAGGGATTAGAGCTCCTAGGAGTAACTATATTACCTACTATAATAAAAGCTTAGATTAAAGTATTTAGAGTAAAAGTATATATCCTAGTATTATATAAGGGTTTAAGCTTAATTAAAGTAAAAGTTTTATCCTATAGATAAGCTATATAGTATTCCTAAGCCTCTAATTATCTAATTATTTAGAGTTATTTCTATATTAAGTAGACTATATATTTATTCTACTACTTAAGTCTAACTAAATATTTAATAAAACTAGCTTAATAAAAGCTATAATAGTTTATATATTTAAATAGAAGTATATAGTTTAGATTATAATTCTATCTACTATAGTTATTATAGTCACTGATATACTTCTAGGAGTTAAGTATAGTCTCGAGCTCCTACTAGGCGAGGATATAGGTATTCTTAGCTTATACTAGGTTAGTAGTAAGTCAGTAGAGAAGAGGACGAAAGTACTTACTAATAAGCAGGCAGTAGTATTCTAACCCTAATATAAGGCAGTAGTAGACTATATAAGGGTCTTAAAGATAGAAATCGCCTTCGTAGTATACTTACTATTTATCTTTGAGGGGTTAGTAGTATTAGGGCAGACTAGTAGTAATTATACCTTGAAGTAGTCCTTACTATAGTTATTTATATTATACTATAGGTATAACTCTATATAGGATACTAAGAGAGTTAGTAGTAGACTTATCGAAGGCTAGTAGCAATAGTTTACTTACTCAAAAGCTAGATATAGGGGATAATATTACGATTAGTAAGGAACTTCTCAGTATAAGTAGTATAGAAGTTCGTAGTAGACTCGAGGCAATATACCTATTTAGCCTTAATACTATTCTCTAGGCAAGTATAAGCCTTCTTCGAAAGGGAAGTAAATATATACTCTCTAGGGGTATACTTAGTATACTGATTAACGAAGAGCTTAATATAGCGAGTATTCTAGACTATCGTAGTAGCCTTGCTTTTACCCTAGTATAGGGTTATAGTAGGTAAAGTTATCTAGATATTATCCTTATTATTATCGAAGACTAGCTATAAGCTAGAAGATACTATAATATAGATATATAGCAGATAAGATACTAGGCGAAGCATTAAGATATTAGAGTTACCCCTATTCGATAGTCGAATAGGGGAGGGCGAGAAACTTACTAGAAGAATAAAGGGTAAAGAGGAAGGAAAAGAGGAAGAGTCAATAGTAGGGGAGGGGTCTAGTTT